>VZRX01015774.1:0-37289 GCA_013398075.1 Notiomystis cincta | reverse complement strand
TAAATTAATATCAATCAAATCCAGACAGACATTAAACTAACCATAAAGATGATGTAACGAAAGTCAATAAGGCACTATGTTGTATCTCTTGAGGATACTCAGATATTCTAAGCCTACCTCAAAAGGAAAGAGAAATCTGAATTGCACTGCAGGCACAATAAGCATTGATTACAGCCAGGTAAGGAAGGGCTCATTTTTGTTAAGCACTGACTCCACATCGTTGAGAATAGGGATCAAGTCTTCTGACTCCAGAGTCCCAAGATCAACATTTGTCCCTGGAAGACAGTCGAGGAAATCAGGGAAACGTGTCTGTTGTGGATTTATGTTCATTGTTGTCTGTGCTATAGTTTCTCCTAGGAAAAGTAGAGAAGAACTTTTGAAGTACCAAACTCTTACTGTGGGTAATTTAAAAAAACAGAATTGACATAAAAATTGATTCCCCCCTTTCCCCGAGCACTTGTGAGCACTCCAATTCACCACAAATGTTATCTCAAAACTGTATTTAGGTGCAGAGTACATGTTCTTCTAAGAATACATTTCACATCCTTGTTTTGATCTCAAAAGCACAAAAGGTCTGGATTATACTTTAAGCTAAATCTGAGTATGCTACCTGTATCCATCTCATCTACGTTGCTGAGGAAATCTTCAGGTGTCGTTGGTATGCTGTAGCATCCTAATCCCAAGCCACTGTCTGTACTCTGTTCCCTGGAGTGGTATGGCCCACTACAAATTGAAACATGAAAAAGACTCAGTAAAGATGCTCTGATAGACACAGTTGCTGAGCACAGTGCCAGAAGAGAACACAGTAGGTTATGTATCAAAACCAGATACTGAGTCATTAAGCCTCATTCTCAGCAGTTGGCCACCAATCAGCCAACATTACATTGGGTCACATCAGCCCAAACCAGCCCAAACAAGAAAGCAGCTGAAGCAAGGCCACTCTTAAATTTTGAAATACACACATGCATATATAAGTCTCTAGCTGAAATCAGTTCTGACAGCCTAAAAAGTTGTGTGTATTTATATTTAGGTAACGTACCTATTCTACCTAGTCTTCTACACACACTAACAACAGAATTAAAAACTCCTGTTACAATTTATTGCTTTTTCTAAGATTCCTTCTTGAAGCATAAACTGAAAGATTTCAGGTCAGCCACTCAGCCATACCTCCTGTTCACAGTAAGTAAACAAAAGAAGATGATACAGAGACTATTTTAGAGAGACAGCTGTTAACAGTCTAGAGAAGGCAACAGAAGCAATTGCCTAATGAAGAACAATGAACTTGCCTGTTCAAGAAAGGATCAGATCCATTATTTGTAATAGGCCTCATGTCCTGCGTCATGGCAGGGGTGTTCACAGCTGTCTGAACAGGGACCATGCTTTCTGAGTCCATAGGAAGTTGTCTGCATAGAGCAGCTTCCTGAAAAGACAAATAAATACATGGGAAGGGTTATTCCAACAGCTCAGAAATACTGTAATCTTGTAACAAGTGAACATGTAAGATATACACAGAAGCAAAGTAATTCTGAGTTATGTCACTGATGAGTATTTGTTTACACTGATATAAAGAAAACCATGATGCAGACAGTGTCTCTCATACCCACCTGTGCTGGCTCAAAGCACCACAGAATCCAGCTGTCAGTTCTACCTTGTCTGGAAGCCAGCTGTAATTCAGCAACCATAAAGTTCTTAACATATTACAAGAAAACCACTGGAGCCAAGACTGTGACTCAATAATCTTTAGAATGAACACTCTGCCTAATAATAAGCATTTGCCACGACTTGTCTCATGTCTGCTATCTGCAGGACGACAAACAAGCAATCAGAGCCAAAGGAAACTTATTTCACAACTCTTCCTGAGAGAGAAATTCTTCCAGCATTATCTCTGTGAAACACTCATGACATCTAGTGGTACAGAGTTCTATACAGAGGTTGTCTGACTCCAACGGGATGTTCCAAACAAAAATCCTAAGACCTTAAAATAATAATGCTGTATCTGTTCTTACCATAATTTACTCAACTGATTTTTTAATGGAACAAGCAAAGTAAATATTTCATTTACATCCCAGGAGAAAACTTTTCTCCTCTGAATCAGTCATTTAGACTCCCTAGTACAGAAAGGATTAACAGGTTTTCAAGGCTAGAATATTATGTTTTACTATGTTTTCAATTAGTTTTTTTCATTGAGGAGGAGTGGTCTGATCTCTTTGTGAATAGTGTAACACATATTAATGCCCATTAATGCAATGTTTCCTTTATAACAAAATTATCAATATTATTCATTGATAAATTATAATTTACATTAGATGGTGTCAGTATTTAACAAGTGTTAAGAGCAAATATTTTTAAGATTTTTAATTGCTAATGTATGACAGGTTATGTTTATAATTAAATTTGTCAAGTGAAAATTTTAATGGTGACATTTCTATTTAGAATTTAATCAGCTAGAGTCTGTGAAAATGTACAAACCTCAGAGAAAGGGAAGGGGTCTTTTTTAGTTGTCTACATGCAGATATTTTCAGTACTTTTTAAAAATGTAAGAACGACATCTGCAGCCACACAAGGTTTAGACGGGCCTTCCAGAGCAAAACATTTGTAAGCTGAAAAGCCTGTAGCACTCTAAAGAAAAACTCCCACTATCAGTTACATAATCTAACTTCCCATCTCTTCTTTATTGCAAGAAAACACCATATTTATTATGGAGTTACTTCATCTCCTCTCCCTTGGGGAATGGCTCACCTCCCATGTATTTATTTCAACATATTGCATATTGCTTGTAATATTAACTCCATGTATACTTTTAAAATGTGGAGCAACAGACTCCTGCACACTGGAGTCAGCTTTGGCTGGGGGAGCAGACAGAGTACTGGCTACACCACCCATGACATACGTTCTTCTGCTGTAGGTGATTTGTTCAGAAGTCACATTGCAATTTTAGTGCTGCTACAGATGTCAGATTCCTTTGACATTATTACATAAATGATCAGTAGTAATGGATCAACTACACAATGCCCAAAGCTGTATGATACCCTCTTATGTCCTGTTCTCTATTTTAGGCATGACTACAAGGTTTTTAAGAAGAATATTTGTGCATCTCCTACCCTAGGATAAAAGTCTGGCAAAAAATAGCAGAGACGTCCCGCAGCCCTGTGAGCAGCAATATGACAGCCCCAGCCACGCCAGCGAGCTCTCAGCCTCTGAACACAGGTGAGTCCCTCCAGTTTGGCCAGCAGAGACCATCTCTGGCATTCAGCTAAGAAAGGACCAAATGTCCTTAATGATCAGCTTGGCACTATGACTTACACAAACCCAAAGAAGACTTTCAAAATAAGTAACAAAATAAAATAATCTAAAAAACCCCACGGTATTTTGATATCACAAATTCATGTCAAAAACTTCATCAGTGGTTATCCTCAAAACACTTTAAAAGCCTCAGAGCATTACAGTGAGTTGAATGACTCACTGCCTCAGAACATAGTTCTGATGTTAATCCTTTTTTAGCTATATGCCAGACAAGCCCAGAAACTTATTGTCACACTTCCTGGAAATCTCCTTGGCAGAACTGACCTAAGCTCCATCCTTCATTGCCAAACCCTCGTTTTCAGCTGGGGGAGATCAGTGAGAGCATTTTTATAATGGGTTTACATTGCTGGTGGATGCAATTCCTTTTCTGCCAGTCCTCACATTTAGGGTGGAAAGCAAGAGATGAATACATTATTGCCTGTGCCACCAGTAAATCACACCCTCAGCCAGTCTGTGCAGTGGAGGGAGCACAGCAGGGCATTTTTCTCTTCAGGTTGTAGCAGGCCAGTAAAGGCCTACTCTGTGAGGACAAAACAATGATAAATGTTCCTCTGCGTGTTCCTCTGCTGCTTCTTCAGCCTCCTCTGAGCCCCTGTAACCTTCTCCGGACAATTTATGCAATAGGAGCCCCTGGACCAGAAAGAAGCCTCTGAGATGTGCTGCCTTTTTGGGACTCTTTGAACCCTTCCAAATACAGTGCATAATGGCCCTGGTGCACGCAGAGAATTGCTGGGGCACCTTCTCTGCAGGACTTTTCAGAGATTTCTGACTAACATTACCTCTACCAACTTCCATTTCCAAGAACCTCTTTAGCAGCAAGCAGATTCTCTCTTTGATTTTCCTTTGGAAAGCTGGCAAGACCAAATTAGTTAAAAAGAACATTAACTCCTTATAGAATGACAAAACTGAGTAAGGAAACCTTTAAATAGATGTTCATACTGGTTTTCTGAAACGTTGCCCTTCCTGCATGTACTCAATCTAGAGTTCTAGGGTTTTAGCAACTACATGAAGAGGAGGACAAAGAAGGAAAGAAATTCCCTAAGCCAAGTGTTTCCAGAGCTATGACCTCTTCCCAGCTGGGCATCCTGCTCCACCCCAGCAGCTGCTGCCAGGAATGGCTATGGAGAGCCAGCAGCTGCTACTGGGCTGGAAGGTTTGTGACCCTCCAAAGAATCCTTCCCCTCTCACTCAAATGCTCTGCACCTCCCTCACAGCCACTGGCAGCACTGTACACCCTTACTCAGCATTTTCCCCTTGGACAGGCTACACTAGAACAGCAAAAGCAGCCAGGGAGGGTCAGGACAGGAGTACTCGGACACTGATGACCCAAGGGGTTCATTGCGCCCTCGGCTGCCAGGGTTCAGGATACTGAGGTTACAACATTGTGTTAGGAAGAAGAGATTCTGCATCTCGCTTTCCTCCCTCCGAGTGACCAGTTCTGAAAACTTTAGTAATGCAAAGCGACGCTGCAGTGCTTCATGCACTGTGAGCTTCCACAGACGCGGCAGGGGCAGGGTGGCACTGGACACGGCAAGCAGAAGCAGTGACTGAGTACGGCACAGCTGCACAGCGCTGTGAATGTGTGGTTTCAGAGTCAGCAAAGCAGCAAAACCAGCCCTTGTGTTAATGGCACAACTGTTTTGAAGCCTAATTTGCTTTTGTCTTGAATCAAGAATAGAGCCAATGAGAGTAAAATCAGCTAAACATGTTGTTAGCGTGACGACAATCATGACTAAGCTCAGACCAGGTATCCTCACTCTCTTCTCACATCTGTCTCTATCATGAGCTCCTGATGGTAAAGGAGAAGCTACAAGAGACTTGAACCACTGCCCATGACAGGAACCATTATGTTAATCTTGTGAAAATTGCCATTTTTAAAGGTCCTTAGAACTGTTAACTGCAGCATTTGCAAGGCCACAAATAATGATATGTTTCTTGATAAAGTGTACCTCTTTTATGCTGTTTCTGAGAGAAACAGGTTTGATTTTTTCACTAAGGAATTCAATTAACATGCCATGCAAACACAACACCACTAGTGGACTTGTCTGTAACAGATGAAGCACAGTTCTTAAAACTTTATTTTCTTAAGGCAGAATAAAGGAAGCTATATACCTATTTTGTACAATATCAGTCATTATATAGATGTGAAACTTAAGAAATAGAACAATAAGTAAAACATCTACAAATAACCAGCTCTGAAAAGTCTTCAGACCAGAGGTATTCACGTAAGATATGAATGTGATTTTATTTTAACTAAAAGGCAAAGGGTGCAAATTAAGAGTTGAGATTGGAGTCAAGAACAACTCTGTATGTTCTTTCTTTATCTTCAGTGAAGTATGAACATGGTCTCCTATGCAAACCAAGTTAAACTGCACATGAATCAGTGTTAGTTGCCCTAGCTGCTTACACACAGAACAGAATTTGGCCCTTACATGAGTATCAAGAAAGAATGGTAAGAAAGATGCCAGGTCTGTAACTTCTGACTGATGGCCATTCCGTGTTCTGTTCAGTGCTAGTTTCGAGAAAAAAAAATGAAATTATCTGTCTATACTAACTTTCTGGATACCCTTCTGTAAAACCATAGTTACTCTTGACATAAAGTAACAGAGCTACTAACTGTACTTGTTAAAAATTTGGATGCACTGAACTAAAAGCTCTTGAATAACGTAAGAGTATCTTTGGTGTTACCTGTCGCAGTAACTCCTCCTGACGCATCCGAATTCGTTCCCTCTCCATCTGGATTCTCTGGAGTCTCAGCTTCTGCTGCTGCTGCTGCTGCTGCTGCGTGGCCAAGGCGCTGGGCAGGCTCAGCAGCGCAGGGGGCTGCGGGGGGCGGCTCTGCTGCGGCAGGGCTGTGCCGGGGGGCAGCTGGGGCTGCGCGTTCATCACTGCGGGAGAGACAACAGCTCAGGGCACCTTGGGCAGGACTGCATTTCCAGATAGCAGAGGGACATGTGCTGCTCCCTTACAGGAATGCATTATTAGCTTTACTGTACTCAAATGATTGAGAGGAGTACTCCATCTGGCAAGATCTGCACTAGCAATTGCTTAATAAAGGACTTCTAATGTTCTGAGTGCATCAAACAAGAATACTTACAATACAACAAGTATTTATATTTCTCCTGGTATGTTCAAATATTTACCTAATGAACTAGTAAATAACATGAAACTTTTTTAAAACTGAAAATTCCTAAAAATGTGTGCCTATAATAGGCAGTAAGCTAGTAAAAATATTTCAACTTAACATTTTCTTTATTGATAGATTTAAATAAATTATTATTACCAGAAGTAATTTCCAATTAACAACTGAAACCTTTTCTGTTAGGATATGTCCCATTAATCTCCCACCTTTAGTAGCATATTCACAAGGTTGACAGGGGAAGAACACCATAGATGGCAGGGTTAGAAACAGGATCTTTGGTAAGCAAACCTGAGTTATATCCAGGTAAACCAGGTAAACCCCTTCACTTCCTGACAGAAGGCTGTTACTGAGCAAGTTAATGCTCCTTAGCTTGTTAATGTTTCTTAAATCAGCATAATCTTTTCTGAACAAATTCAGAAACTATAAATCAGAACAAAATTCTCTGTGTGATGGACATTTTTATCCATAGAACTGCTATGAAAGAAACTGCAGGTCTGTGTAGCTCTCTGTGTGTCCCTTTGGTGCCAGCAGGTCACAAAGCTAATAGAATCCCCTGTCCCCTCAGACAGCAGGTATCACTCCTGACTTACCGAAACAAATTTCCTCCCGTTTATGGTGCTAAGAATAGCATCCAGCATTGACATCCTCCAGACAAGCCAGGAGTGAAACACAGTGCATTTTCAACATTTTAA
Source organism: Notiomystis cincta (assembly GCA_013398075.1). Taxonomy (NCBI): domain Eukaryota; kingdom Metazoa; phylum Chordata; class Aves; order Passeriformes; family Notiomystidae; genus Notiomystis; species Notiomystis cincta. The sequence continues at coordinate 30,152 of VZRX01015774.1, read as the reverse complement.
CTCCATAGTTTGTTCAGGACCTAGGTTAGATTTATTACTGACGCAGATCAGGCCTAGCTGCATGGACCAGGTGTGATTAGTCCTGGGCTACCTCAGAGCCAGTCTGGATCTAAGGGCAGCTTTACTACCTGCAGGTGATGCAAAGTCCACATTAAAAAATCCTTCTGGACCTTGTGGAAAAAACAGAGGCAGATCCAAACCATCTTTGTGACTTGCTTCCAGAACCAGGTGTTCTGGAAAGTTACTGAGTTACTGGCACAGATTGATGCCAGTGTGTCATCTCACAGGAGGTTTCGATTGGAGATCAGGAAAAATTTCTTTGCCAAAAGGTTTGTCCAGCTCTGGCACAGACTGCTCAGGACAGTGGTAGGGTCCCTGTCCCCGGAAAGATTTAAAAGCTGTGTGGTTGTAGCATTTGAGGACAGGGGTCAGTGGTGGCCTTGGCAGTGCTGGGTTAATGGTTAGACTCAAAGAACTTTGAGGTCTTTTCCAACCCAAATGATTCCATGATTCTGATTCTATCAGACCTGGGCTAGATTTTCATACAATTTCATATGCAACACCATAGGTAATGTCAGGTAGGTTTTGTCCTGCAACCCAACCTACTTGGGCAACCTCAGCATCCAGGCAGAACACCAGTCTCTTCAAAAGAAATGTGGCAAAGTATGATGATACACTTGTTACAGGGCTAAGACTTCTTACTGCTTTAGCAATTTTGACTGTGTCAGTTTTTCAAACAACAAGAAAAAAAATTGGAATAAACTAAGTTGCTTTTCTTAAGGGCAGAGCTACAATGATATGCATAGGGAAAACAGAAAAATATTGTGTCTGGACTGCTTTTAAGCATGCTTGATAGGTCTGATATTGTCTAGACTTCAAATTAATAGTGAATCTTTAAATACACTGGTAGAATAAAAGGAATCCCAACAATGGACAAATTATTCTTGTGGTATATACTTGAGCTCAGTTTGTGAAAAATATTTTACCTAAGTGCTTTTCCTGGAACTGCTCAACTGAACCAGAACTGAATCCAGGCAGTAGAAGTGGGTTGGTACACAGCTGATAACTCCTTGTCACTAATGGTCTGCGCGAGACCAGTGAAAGGAAAGTCTTGTGTCAGCCCCAGTGAGCAACTGCACAATGACATCCTACAGATCTCCCTTCCTGGTGATATAACCATATGGCACATCGGTTGTGCCATTTATGAGGTTTTAGTGATGCCTCCTTTAATTTATATTTCAGTTCTGAATTTGTATTTGAATGATATGAGGAACATAATGGACTTCGGATTGAAAAAGAAAAACCTGCAGTTCACATTCCAGCTCGAGTGCCCAACACAGACCCCGCTCTCAGAACTCTGACACCATCACACACACCAGGGACCCCAACAGCTCCTCTCAGCCAGAGAGAGCTCTGTGGAGCCTTGGGACCATGGGGCTGATTTTCAGAGGTTAAAAAGTTACTAAGGAAAAACAATTGGTCTTCAGTAAGCTTCAATTCACTAGGCTGGGTGTGGGACTTCAGTGTAACATTTCTAAAGTTCTGCAAAGAAAAAAAATATTCAAAAGCTCACATCTACTCTGTGGTAAAGGAGACTGGGTCTAACATAAGAGGAGAAAAGTATTCATCATTACAGCAGACAGACTCAGGGTGGCCTTGAATTCAGTTCTCTTGGGGAAACCGAATTTATTTTGAAAATGAAGTAAGTCTTTTCAATAAACAGCCATTACACAATTACCCAGCCCAAATGAAAGCAAGTAAAAATATGGAGCTAAGTTCCAAACCTGAACTATGTCACCACAGTTTCATTGCAGTCCATGAAATTGCAACTGTTTAGTTTACATCAAGTTAGACCTATGTAGTTTTCTTTTACCAGTTAGATGAAAAAAAGAGAATTCTTTTATTGCTTTTGTTTGCTTTTGAATTAATAATAATATTCTAGTGAATTGGGTTTTCTGACATTGTAGGAGACCTTTCTGTTGATGACTTTGCTGGATATATACTAGGCAAGGATTATTTTGTGGACTACAGACACTGCAAGTTGCAGAAACCAAAACATGCAAGTGTCAATAATTTTTGACACATGCATTGAACTGATTGCACCGTTATTATTTAAGTGTCAGAAGTGTCTGAATACAACTGTGGATCTTTCTGCTCTGTTTATAGACAGCCCAGACCCAAATTCAGATGAACTAGCCAGCACCAGATCTCATGCAACACAGTCTGATGAAAAACAAATGTCTACAAAGGTTAAAAAAAAAATTAACCCAGCCATACTACTAAGCCAGTTCTGACTTAGTCATGACACTGTAAAGAAAAAAAGACTGGGCTCCCCTCCTTTTCTCTCTCCACTTCAGCCAACAAAGAACTGCTTGTTTCATTTATTTCCCAGAAAGAAGCATTAGCCTTCCAACAAGGTCAGCAAAAAATGCTGCTTTTCAGTTCTGGTGCATTTTGTTCCAAAAATCTGTAAAGTATTAAAGCAAAAAGTTGCACTGTCCCAGTGCACAGAGACTCCTTTATTCAGATTTCTGAGCTGAAAATAGCTATATAGAGATTTCTCAACAGTTTCAACTGTTAAGGTCTGTGATATTCACATTTAACTAATCTTTCCCATCTTGGATGATATAAGATTAAAAAAAACAATACAAACAACCTGCAGGTGCAACATCAAAGCTATGATTTACCAGGAAGTTATTTAAAAGATTAGAGATTTACTCTGCACGTACTTTTTATAATAAATCAGTAACAAAAAATGAGGATGGGGGTGGCTTGAGTGCAGAGACAGCTTTAATGCTAATGATTAATTACTGATGACTGTTATATTTAAAATATTTAATAAATTATTTTTACTTTTGCTTCATGCAGTCTTCAGCTTTTGCATTTCATTCACTTTGAAACTATGGAAATGACCCTCCTCCATTCTTGCACTGGCACATGTTTGGATTACTAACCTTGAGGGGAAATGCTTACATCAACGAGAGCTTCTTTGTGTCAAAATTTAAAATTATTAGAATTTGCAAAAATGCCAACATCTCTGTTGTACATATCAACCTTTACTAGATGGTCAGTTGCTGGTTTAAAGGTGGGTGTCCTTTGATTTAATTTACATGATAGTGAACTTAATTCATATTAGACTCTGGATCTATTAACCACTGTCTTTAAACATAAATAAATGACTCCGTTTGAAATCTGTCCAATAAATCACTTGTTATGGATTTTAATTGCAAACAACCAAAACCCCCTCATTCTTTTGAGAGCTACATCACAAACTCTCATTCCCACAGAATGTGCAAGTCTTCTATAATCTTGCAGCTCTCCTGTAAGTAATAACCAGAGGCAGGTGCCAAGATTATTCACACTGACAACAAATGAATTGCATTTGCTTCTTTCAGGATATCCAGTAATTAAAAATTGCCTGGAACAGGAAGCCTTTCCACCATGCAGGTCGTATGGGAGTACGGACTATGCAGAGGGAAAAACATGTTCCCCTCAGTGTCACACATTTCTAGCCAAATTTCCAGCCAGTGCAAACTAAGACCTGAAAAATCTCAGACATTAGTGAACACTTATCATGGAACATTAGTGAACACTAAAATACATATCATCTGGTTTTGAACACTTCGGGAGTTTCTGTGTTCTTATCTCCAGAGACTGGCTTTGACATAGTTACCAAAACTGCCTTTTATCATCCTTAAACAATAGTAGCTACACCTCTTGTATCATGGCAGGATATGGAAACTTTGGTTCATGTGTTTATTGTTCCTAGATAGGATTTTGGCATTGTTTTATTAATTAGATTTCCTGGCTGGTTAAAAAAAATGAAAGCAGAGGTAAAGTGCTATAACTCCCAGTTGTCCAGACCCATTTGAAATACTATTAGCAATACAGCTGAAAGCTAAACTTCTTAGATTTATGGATGATTTTCTATTAAACAAGCTGTCAGTGTCAGAGGCTCTTCACAATAAAGAATTCTAATCTGTAGTACCCAATGTCCATCTTAGAGAACCAGTGAATTAATAGTGAAAGCCATCCTGCTTGTATCACTTGGGTCATGCCTGCTTGTGGGTCTTGACAGAGTACCTTTAAAGGTAAGGTTCTCTTCTTCAGAAGGGAAAAACAAAAATTAAAGAGTTCTTCACCCGGACTTTGATACAAGAAGTAAATGTGGATGAACTCTCAGGATCAATGCACACACTGACCCTAAACAAATTAACTTTCCACTGTTTTCTGCCTAAACTGGTTGATTTATGAAATTAAGATTAATATTTCTGCCAGAGATGAGCCATTTTATTTTTCTTACAGTCAGTATTTACACATAATCTGATCAGGTGGAAGGGGAGATGTCAAGAGCAAACTAAAGTACGTAGCACCCTTCTTCTGTCAGAAATTCTCCATTCCTAAGTGGGTGTGGGTGTGGGTGTGTGACATGTTCTGAAACTCCTCCACTCAGTGATGACAGAACATCCATTTCCTTCGTGCTGCTCCTTCCCGATGAACACATGAGAACTGCACCGGGACCTTCTCCTCTTCACAAAGGATTTCTACATGAGTGCACAACGTCCCAAGCTCCTGCTCTGGTCCCACCACTGACCCTGCTTGCAGCAGGAGGCTGGGTAGAGGCCTTGCAAGGCCCTTCCCACCTAAGCTGTTCTGTGATGGACACAGCCATAATTTGGGCAAGGTCTCAGCTGTGCGTGGAAGCTCACCCAGGAAAGAAGCTCCTATCTCAGAACGGGCATTTCCACCTTTGTGAGCTCACAGCATTAATACTGATCCTCCAGCAACTGCCTGTCCATTCAGTACACCTGAATGAGCCCACTAGTGAGGCTCTGATCAAACCTCTGTGAGGATGGGACTAGCAGACAGCTGATAAACCAGTAGCACAGAGATGAAGTAATACAATCTGCTCCAGATACAGAGTACAGGAACACTGAACCTCTCAGGAACTGTAACGTTAAGAATATTTATGATTTTTTCCCTGCAAATGTGCATATTAATGAGTTCATTTTGGCAGAACCTAAGAGAATATATAAGTTACTATGTCAGTGTAGTAATTAAGAGTGATCGGGGTACATTTTCTGAAGGCAGCATTACCTGGGTCAACAGATACTACGTATCAACCATAATCACAGAACAGCCCTCAGCTGAAAAGCCATCCTGTCCAAACTTACATGGAAAATAACACATTGCAAGGGAGAAAACAGACAGGGTAATAGAAGATGGCTCAGCTCTAACACTTAAGAGATCCACATGAACACAGCTTGTCCCTGAGCTCCAGACCTTGTCACTCCCTCCCTGACAGCCAGGTCATAAGTAACTACAGCATTGAAAACCCTTTCTGCCCATCAATCCATCTCTGTGCACAGTCTGATGAACCACATGAGTTCTCTTTTGTACCAGAAGGGGTAATAGCAGGCACATCTTTCTGTGATTGCTGGTGCTGGGGTGTCCACTGGGAAAAGAGGCAAAGAGGGCAGTGGTGGCTGGGCAGTGGGGAGCATCAGGGATGTCCCACCTGACTGGGCTTTGGTGGCTTGAGTTAGACCAAACACCAATTTTAACCACAGTTAGATAAATTGAAAGTCCCTATCCAAACCCAAACAAACTCAGAGGCCTTTCACAACCTGGCAGTGCCCAAAACTCTTGAACCAGCAAACTCTGGGCACTGCTTAACACACGTTTCAGTCACCCACATGGGATGTAGAGTAACTGTGCCTTGCAGCTTGCAACTGCTACTTGCTCCAAGGCACAAATACCACACCCAGCTGTGCCACAGGGTGGGCCAGAAGTCTTCTGAGGTTTTTTCCTTTTGTATGAGCTTTTTAAGGAACTCACTATAAATTCAAGCTAACTTATACAGGAAACATAAATACTATTAGAGAGGTTCATTTTTTTTTGGCAAAGTAAGTTGCAAATTGTTAAATTTGGAAAATATTTAAATGAAGACCAGATTGTGCTTACCCATTGGATGAAGAGCACCATCACAAAAAAAAAATCTGTTTAAAACACTTTGAAGGGAGAAGGATGGAAATAACAATGGTTTTGAGTGTTGCATAATGTAGAATAGAGAAAGACTACAAAACAAGTAGCATTTAATTAAAAGATCTTGCAAAAGAAACTCCTGTAAGGACCTAATTTTTCCTCTAAACCTTGCTACACATAGCTCAAAATCATCCTCTGCCATCTTTTTACCCCAGGGAATGCCACGAAGGCAGAGGGGCACGTGTAGCTCAGATTCAGGCAGCAGTGTGACCCTCAGCTTGGTGCCTTCTCCTTCTTCTCAGGCCCAGGGGGTACCTGTGGATTGGTCTCCCTGTTCAGGGACCTAAGCCTGACCTCTAAACCAAGGATTTAGAATAACCCCTCCTTCCACAAACGGCCCTTGACTCTACTGCAATAACTGATTGGCAAGAGATAGTTAATACCTTATCAATCAGCTGGAAAAGACTCTGTTTTAGAATGGGCAGAAAACCAGGATCTGTGCAGAATCAGCATCACAGTAAATGAAGTTTCTGGAGTTCTTAGGAAGATGCAAGAAATACACTGTTTCTGTTTGTTTTCAGTCTGAGGCTGATCACTTTCTCTTTAGCATCCAACAACAAACCATACACTGGAAACACTCCTGTTAATGCTGCCCTTTTCTTAGTATATACATCTACAAATAATCTTAGAAGAATAACGATGGTAAAATGTTAAGAAAAAACAAATTGAACAAGTCTGAATAGATGCTAACTTGCAAGAACATGCTTTCAATCTATGTGACGAATTTCCCTTTTCATTCATGAAATGTCACTGAATTTAGTGGTGGTGTGTAAATGAGCACAGAAACTTCCCTAGCATATATTACTTTTCTGTAAATTTAACAAGATGCATCAAAGGAAAAAACATCTGATGACCTTGTTCTACAATATGTAAAAGGCAGTGCTTTAAATGTTAGTGTGAAAACTAACACTAATGAAATGTTCACTTACAGCTCATAAATAGGCAACATAAAACCACAGTAAGAGAAAATGCAGAAAAATACAGCAGATTTTTTAAAGTATGACTGCTAACTTCAAGCAATTTTCACTATATGCTTTTGTATGCCTCCAACACAGGCATACTATGATTTGGCATCACTCAGTCACACTCTGTGCTTTGGTAAAAATTTTTGTAAGTCTCTTTGTACAATTCCCAGCAAATACTGCTGAAAGGAGTTTATAAACCAAAGCAACAAGCTGTACAAAACAAACCATATTTTCCTCTTCTTCATAAGAAGTACAAGGAAAACACATGTGTTAGTAATTGGAAGTGCAGACTAGTGTGCAGACCTGAAATACTTAAATACTTTTCTTTTAAGTGGCACATCTTCAAAAGAAAAACTTCTTTTAATTCTTACAGTACAAAAAAGAAAAAGAAAAAGAAAAACGAAAAAGAAAAAGAAAAAGGAAAAAGAAAAAGAAAAAGAAAAAGAAAAAGAAAAAGAAAAAGAAAAAGAAAAAGAAAAAGAAAAAGAAAAAGAAAAAGAAAAAGAAAAAGAAAAAGAAAAAGAAAAAGAAAAAGAAAAAGAAAAAGAAAAAGGTTAGGGCCAGAAGAGTGATATCGCTGGGTGCCCAGCTCCCAGTGCCCTCCCAGCACAACCCCCTGTGGCTCCCAGGGCCAGCACCGCTCCGGCAGCCGCGGCAGAGGCGGGAGCGGTCACTGCCGGCAGCACAAAGGCCCTTCCTTTGGGCCAGGACATTTAAAAATAGAGGCTTTCTACTCTAGTACTGGAAACGACAGTCACATGGATTTGAAACTGCCACGTGAAGCATTCAGAGGCTGCAGCGACCCTTTCAGATTACTGCGCTCTTTCTGTGTAATTCCTCTGGGTGCATCTACATGCATATGCACACAGTTTCTAGATTAAATCTCATAAGATTTATTTTTTAATAAAATAGTGTCACACTTAGTGTGGCTTTAAAAGTCATCAAAATGAGAAAAAGTTCACCAAGACATATTGGTGGAANATATGGAAAGTACTGGATGAAATACAGACTGTATTTAATGGGACAGATTTTGAACTCTGTGGAAATAGTCTTACTGGGCACCTGAAATACCTTCAAGAACAGACTCTTCACTAAGTATAGAGTTTTATTTCTACCCCTTTGAATCTCAAGAAAGACCTTCCTCTAAAATTCAGTATACATGTGTTTCAGTCCAGGATTTGTCTTTGATTCACTTCCACTAATAAATAGTGGGGAAAAGTGTTCTGTACACTGTGCTGATTTATGGCACTGCTGTTTTTTAACTAGGGACAATGTAACAGATGTTAACATAAGTGGAGGAGTTGGTATGAACAAAAACCCCGCTGTCCTATTCTTACCTCCTGGCCATTCCGGCACTGCTATAAACAGACTGACCCACACGCAGCTGTGGTTTGAAGCCACAGCAGAGCAGTTGTTGGTTTTACCATGTGCTATGACACTGCAGATACCCTAAACTTTCAGATTTTTTATTCAGGTTTCTTTTGCAGATATCCACACTCACATTATGATTTGCTACTGCCCACTAAATCTTGTAACATAACCAACACACTAACTGCATAAATGCAAGGCAGTTGATGAGACAAAGGTAGAAAAAAGAACTGAAGTTAATTACCTCAGAGGTCAGCCTAGGTATTTCTTATAAATTTAAGACAAAAGTAAGTATTGCACTACTTCTGTTGGTGATCATTAGCAGACAAATGTTCAGCATTTTCTTGGCATGTGAAGAGACAGCACTCATGAACACAGTGCAAGTGGACAATCAAGAAATCATCAGATCAATTTACCGAAAATTAACCGGAACTAGAATCCACGTGTTTTTAAATCTGCCTTTTTGACATATGTTTGTGATCTTGAGCCTGTAAGCTCACCTGTTCTCATCTTCTTGAGTAGTAGAAAAGTTAAAGCTCCAGAAGTGAAATGTTAGGGATTATTTGTAATTCTCAATTATACATGAACATTTACAAATTTTTGTTAAAATTTTCAGAGTTTTCATGGCTTTGTTTTCACTAAGGCTTAAATCTGGCAATATCAGATTGATGTTAGTTGACAATTAAATTTACACTTGAAGTGCCAACAGGAACAGCAAGGGAACCACACCAGTTTTAAGAATTTTGTGGGTAATCCATACTGCAAAGCAGATTTTTTTAGTATTTTGCAAGTTGCTTCCAGTGCAGAACTTCACTGCAAAAGCTCCACCACCATAAACAAACTAACAAACAAACCAGCTACACCTTCTGACCTGAAGTAACAGAGAGATTTCAGCAGAGATGCCATCCAGTACTCACTGAGATTTGGCTGAGACATTGCCATGGACCTCTGCGGCGCCGCTGTGGCTGTGGCTGCAGGATGGTGGCTAACGTGATTCAGCGGCTGGTTCACAGGTTTCCGAGGATCTTGCCATGTTGTAATTTTTTCTATGTGACTGAGAAAGAAAAGATACAAGCTTAACATAAAATACCTGGTATATTATATAAACAGTTAAGCAAAATGCCATGAAAGTCCTATTTGTTTTTCTTATTCCACATCTGCCCTTATCATCTCACCATCACTCACCTGAAATTATCTATCATCTGTTTGTTTACTTTTTCTTCTGATCGTCTGCCCCTGCTGTTCCAACTTCTTTTGCTCTACTGTTGAATAATTACTTTTACTTAAACAATTCTTAAATTCTATTGTCATACTGAAAATCTGTAATACACACTCATCTTCAGATTACTTAATTGTCTGAAAGTTGTTTACTCTTGCCTTACCAGTCTTTTCCTACAAACTCAATATATGGCCATTCCTTGTTCAGCAATAGTCATTTTGCTGAGTGTTTGCTGAGTTGTTGAGTATTTGTCTTGCCAAATCCGACTGCTTTGTTGCTTTCCACACCATGAAAACGAGTCTTTCTGTATGTCTCCAGGAACACCAGCATGTATTCCCACTACCAAAGCAGGCAGATTACAGCCTCATCACTCAAGTGCAATTGCCAATTTCTCTGTAGAGGCACGAAGAGTTTTTATTGCAATGTAGTTAACACAACACCTACCATTTCAGTATGCAAACTCTCATGTACATGTATTACCCTGTAAACAGTGGAGTCATGCACAAACCCACATTAAATTTTACAGTGGGGTAACTATAACAATGATCACTGTAAAATATTTTGGGCTACAGAATTCAGTGGTGAAAGAACTGTGGTTTTGTTGCAACTGAAAGTTTACACTGAAATGCATCTGTTTTGTAAGAAACTTAATAGGACAAGCATTTTAAGGATGAGCATGTAATTCTATTTGAAACAAGAAACTAAAAAGGAACTATGTGAAAACAATCAATAGCCTGGTTTCCATCAAGGGATTGCCTGGCTCCAAGCCCAACCAACTAACCAGGTTACTGTCTGTATTTGAGTGGGTTCTCCTCTATTAGTCTTTTTGTCACTAAGAGATAAGTCTTTAAAAAGAACACGTCAAGAGGCATAAAAATTTCAATATTCTGTGTCTGGAAAAGCATTTGGGTCCAACTTCATAAAAGAACCATCTAAAATATTTACTGAGGTCCATCTTGAACTTGTCATTGCCTTTGCTGACCCTAGTGGCATGGCCACCACTCTTGTCACCACTCCACACCCAGCTGATCACAGACTAGTTTCACAACCAAGTTTCAGTCTATATTCTGATGTACATCTCAGATATTACCAAAACCAGTGTGAATTACAAGCAGAGAAACAGGAAAAGAACCTAAACCATTTTTAAAGAACAGAAAAATGTCACATCTTTATGTAATCTGTAGCCATTTTCTTTTCCTAATATTTTGCATTTAATGTACAAATCTCAAACTGAAGATCACACTTTCATGTGAATGTTACTCAGTCTCAAACTGCTGAGTCACTTCCTTTCTTCACAGCTTCTAGAGTATTTGTTTGTTATTATTCACAGTGAAACCACTCACCATTGCTTCTCTCTAGCATTAAAACACTTTATTCTCCCCTCATTGTAAATCTTGATTATGTTTTAGCTTTTCTTCTCTTTACTCCTACATTTCAAGTTTAAGAATTCTTGCATACGGTGCATGAAGTCAAAGAGCCTTGAACTTTAATAGACTTTATCTTGCCTCATCTATAATATTGAAATAGAATGATGTAGGTAAGTAAGAAACTTTTATGACTTGCTTTTATAAGATTCTTATTTGAGGCATATTCAAAGATATGACAAAGCAGCCCCAAAATCCATCCTAAAATTCTCACTTTCAAGTTTTTCATAAGCAATTTTTGCATCTCTGATTATTATAAATCCTAATATCAGAGCAAGCCATTTCTCAACATCGTCTTCATTCATAAACAAGTAGAACAGGAAAGCAGAGATATCCATTTCAGCATCTGTTTCTGCATCACAGGTGAGACTGATGGGAATCTCCATATGCAAATAAGAACTTTACATGTTCCAATAAAATCTAGGAAAGTTAAATATTTACAACTCCAATGAAACACACAAGAATCTGACAAACAGGACAGAGAACATGCTACCATAACCTGCTCAGATCATGGTATTCTCACCCATAAAGTCCTGCAGGGCTCCAATTCAGCAAGGGGCAAATTGTATCCCAACGGTGGACCCTCATTAAAGAAAAATTAAACCAAAGCTCATATCTAAACAGCTGAGTATTTTACTTGGGCTTCGGGATTGTGTTCCACCTGCTGCACTTTAGGCTTTTCTTGAATGCCTCCTGTTTGGGTGTCAGCCTCTCGCTTTGAAACGCCAGCGTTCCTCTGAATTTGTGCTGCTGCTTTGTCCTGCATTTTGTAACTGCAGGGCTCTAATCCCTGACTTCCACTGCAGCCACGCCAAGGCATCTCAGTGAGTCTAAATCAGCAAGCATCAGCACGAGGGACACCAGCTCTCCTTCTGCTTGTCCTCACTCCAACAACAAATGTAATTCAGTGGTTCTATTTTCAGACTTTTTTTTTTCCTGGTATTAGGAAATTCAGAGCAATTAATCTGAAAAGGCTGTAGGGGAACTGAGAAGGACGAACAGATCATTCTGTAAGCGCACAACCACCTGAAATAACATAAACATGGAGCTGGACAAACAGCATCGAGCTTTTGGGGGGTCTTTTATCAGGGCTTGAACATGGGGACTGAGTATGGACTTTGCCACATCAAAGCGAAGCTGCTGCTGAGCGGGGGGCGGTGGCTCCCACCAGCGCAGCCCCCGGCCCTGACTCCGGAGCCCTCCGAGGGAGCCGCACTCGCGCTGCCCGGGAGCGCCTCCAGCCGCTCCCGCCTGCGCCGCCGCAGCCAAACATTGGGAAATGTGTTTACATCTCCTGGAACGCAGCCAAAGCATTGCCCAACCTTCTCTCTGTCCCTCTGTTCGCTGTAAACAAAAACAGCACGGAAAGAAAGTGTATTGGAAGGCCGAGGCCATTCACGCTGCTGACACTGTGTGATGTGGCAGATACACCTTTATACAGATGGGAAGTTTTTTTAATTTAAGAAAATTACCTCAGTGCCACAACATTTGAGTATATTGTCTGAGCTTGCTCAGGATACTGCAGTGCAATTTCTGGTAAAACTACAGCCAGAGCCAAGCCACACACTGTTCCAGTAACCACCACTATGCAAGAGGCAGTAGCAGAAGGAGAACTGTGTACACACTCACAGAATCTTGGGCATCTGTAAAAGTCTAGCATCATCTACTTCTTAAAAACCTTAGCTCTAGTATTCCTTTTTATGTGATCTTTATGTCTTACAGTAACAACTGAAGAAGCCATAAAACATGAATGGGAATGATTTTTAGCTTTAGAAACAATTACCGTATGTGCACATGTCCGATTCTCACAAATTAATGGAATTTCTTTGTATATACGACACTGCACTATCAAACTGGGCTAAAAAATCCAGGAAAGGTGTCTCAAGGTGCTTGTATTGGGTTTGCATGGCCTGGTTCTGGTAGCAGGGGTGGCCTCTGTGAGAAGCTGCTGGACGCTTCCTCCGTGTCTGGCAGAGCCAGGCCCTGCTGGCTCCAAAGATGTGCCACTGGCCAAGGCTGGGCCAGTCAGAAATGGTGGTCACGCCTCTGGGGTAACAGACTTAAGGGGCGTAGTAGTAGCAGCCATAGAAGAATGGGGTGAGAAGAACAACTCTGCAGACGCCAAGGTCAGGGGAGGAGGGACAGGAGCTGCTCCAGGTGCGAAGCTGAGATTCCTCTGCAGCCCACGGTGAAGCAGCTGTCCCCCTGCACCCTATGGAGGTCCATGGGGATCCACCACAGGCCGTGGAGGAGCCCCACACCAAAGCAGGTGGAGGAGGCTGAGCCTGTGGGAGGCCCGTGGAGAAGGGAGCCCAGGATGGAGCAGCCTGTCCTTGCACCTCGTGGGAGAGTGGCCCATGTCACAGTAGTTTGAGGAGGACGGTTGCCTGTGGGATGGACTCATGTGGCAGCAGTTTGCAGAGAATTGTGGCTTGTGAGATGGACTCACATTGGAGAAGCTCCTGGAGAACTGTCTGCCTTGGGAGGGACCCCAGGGTGCAGCAGGGGAATGACTCCTCTCCCTGAGCAGGGGGAGAAGCCTCAGAGGATGAACTGATCACAACCCTCATTCCCATTTCCCTGTGCTCCTGGGGGAGAAGATAATGCTGGGAAGGAGGGAGGGGTGGGAGAAAGGTGTTTTTAAGGTTTTGTTTTACTTCTCATTATCCCACTCCAATTCTGTCAGTAATAAATTCAGTGCATATCTCAAATTAAAGCCTGTTTTGCCCTGAGTGGTATTTGATGAGTGATCTCTCTGGTCCTTAACTCAACCCATGACCCCTTTGTTATATTTTCTCTCCCTTGTCCAGCTGCAGAGAGGAATGAGAGTGGCTTTGGTGGGTGCCTGGCATCGGGTTACCATCAACCCACTACAGTTTGTAAACTATCAGGGATCTTTTACACTGTACAAATGAATAACAGGAGAGACCACACACTCAGTATTCTTTGTCATTAAACAGGGAATTCAAAAACCACTGCTGCAGTGTAAAGAAATAAAATCTGCTTAGTACAGATTTCATTTATTAAAAAAAAAAATTAAGTCACAAGGTTCCAATTCACCTATGGAATAAAAAATCTCAAGTGACTTTCAGGAGTATGATTTTACACCTTTAAGGTAAGCCCAAAAGAAAAATGTGCACAAGTACTCTAGTTCTGTGTAACAATTAAGGAAAAAATACTGTCCATATAAAAATAACCTTTTTCCTTATGAAAACCTTTGATCTCACTTCCCTCACACACCTCAAAATTATTTCCAGGCCTAGTGTCCGTTCCTAGGAAACTTCAGTAAGAGAAAGATAAGACCCACTTGTACAGAAAAATAAAAACACTGGTTTAGCCAAAAGAGTAACTCACAATTAGTATTTTTAAATGCTTACCAGCAGTAGTTCCATTTATTGGGACATTGAGAAACCTCCAAACCCACTGCTCACCACGGAAACACCACCTCCTCCCTAAGGATACCTCATACCTCCATGAGTGCTGTGCCTTGGCTGGTGAGTTTGGCCAAGGGTAGGGCGGGGAATCTCTGAAAGGGATCAAGAGGATCAAGAAAATGCTATAATTAGGTGGTACTTCACAGCAGCTTATGGCAGCTGTTGGAACTGGTGGGAGGGCTGGCTGGGGGTACCACAAGAACCAGCAACTGTCACCAGACTGCACAGAGCCGGTCACCCTCCGCACTGCCCCCGTGCCTGTCCCACCAAGGGCACCTTGTGCCAGCGCCTGCTGGCGCCACACACCTGGGGATGCACTTCTCTCACTGTCATCCTTCAGCTGCTGTTCATTTAACACCAATCCTAAAAGCACGAGGAATTTATTATTCACTGCAAAACAGTAGGTGAGAAACACTTTAGATTACCTCTTATAAAAAAACTGTACATATGCTATGTGTTTTCCTGGACATTGAAAGAGAATTTGTGACTGCTTCTTGCTGGAAAAGGCAGGGTATGGTCCAACAACTGCATAAGAATACAGTGTTCCGTCCTTAGATGCAGTTGGATGCCTTTTTTGACCATGCTGCTTTCCCCCTTCTCTCACCATAGACTGGAAAATTTCAAGAGCCAAGTTCTGCTCTCATCCCAACATGAAAACACTTTACAGAACGTACAGCACCATGTCCTAATGTCATGCATTCACCTGTGCATTTGGTAACTGTAACTCGTTAAGTAGACTGCAGCAGTCCCCACCATGTAGGAGCTGCCTTGAAACATGTAAGATGCAGTCACTTCTCTTACAGGTGCTTGAAAATCCTGCCATTTCAGTAGGACAGCCCAGTTTTTATGGCTTGTCACTTGTTTACAGCTCTGTTAAATTCAAATTTAAGTGGAAATAGGACTGAGTTAAATTATGATCTGAATCACATCCTGATATAGACAATGAGCTTCACGCTGGCATGAACCCACACAGAAAACGTTTGGAGAAAACTCTTGATTGGCATCAACAGTTTACATGCCAGACTGTGCAGACAAAGCATCAATGTCATTAGGCTGGCAGTTGTCTCAGACTTCTTTTTCAGCTTATATTCACATTACCCCCAGAAAAAAAGGAATGTGGAAAGTTTAACACAATGAACACAGCTAACTCAGTGCTAGCTTCTCTTCATTCCCTTGCAGTCATGCACTGTGATACCACAGTCAATTATCTAATCACATGCTTTTTCCAGAGACTACCTGTCTTACTCACTAAGTGCATTTCACTATTCAAAGGCCCTGTTTCTGATGTGCTATGAAGTATTTTCTTTAACTAACATGCAGCTTCATCCGGTACCTACTGCAAAATTTTCAAACTTTGTTCTAGTGACAAGTGTAATAAACTATCTTTATAAGACAATGAGAAAATCATCACGGTGCAACTTCAGGCATCTCCATTCGGTTTTGCAAGGCTATCCCCATTCTACAGATTGGAGGTACAACATATTTAGCAGTATCCTGTGTTTTCAGGGAGTACTTCGAAACATCTAGCCCCTGAACCTACAGAATATGTATTGGGTTTGTGTTCAAAACACAGCTTCCAGGGACTTCAGCTACCGCTCTGAGTATGTGGCATATTACAGATCACAGGGAGGCATGGGAGGGAGGATTGGGGTAGGTTGGGGGGTTCTTACTTTCAAATACATATGCCCTTTCGTGCTATTATATGGAGATAAGAATCTACTTCATTCAGCAAGCACGAAAACAGATGAGACGAGGAAGGACTACAGCCTTTCTTTAAGCTACCTCGTGAAGATACAACTTGACAAATGGGTAAGATGTTCTTTTCATGGGACAATACTTTGAGCTGGAAAAATCAGGTAGCTACAGCGTATTCTTGCTGTTTAGCAGAGGTGCCTGGATGTGTTGAGGTTTCTTGGTGTTTCCAAATGTCTGGGGCAGACCAAAGGGCACTCGGGCTGTTACAAATAAACCAAACCCGGTTTGAAGTCTCCTGTATTTTCCTGCGCTGTCAGCCAAGGACGATGCCTGAGGTGGTCTAAGGCCCTGGGTGACTCCTGGCAGGCTGCTCTGCAGCCCGGGCCGGCTGCTCGCCCGTGGCTCCTCGGGCACGGGCTGCTCTCGCCAGGGCCCCCCCGCCAGCCTGCGCTCCCAGCGCGGCCCTGCTGACTGCTCCAGCCACATGGACAGATCCACCGGCCTCAGCCTGCAGCCCCGCCAGAGGAAACGGAGGAAAAGATTTGGAAAGAGGATGACAGGGCCAGGCCAGTGCTCTCAGCAGTGCCCTGCAGCCAGGACAGCATCAGCTGTGAGCTGGCTGAGACAGTGTCAGCCTATTTCAGTCACTTCTGGTCTTGTGATTTCTGACAGAGGAGGAAAAATGGGGGAGATTAACAAAAATCTACACCAGAATCAGACATCAAAAGACATATGCTGTACTAAGTTTTTAGTATGAAGGACTTCCCTCTCTGAAAAGGAAAAATTATGCCTGTTCTTCAGGCACTTCCAAAGCACTCGCTGGCACTTCAGAGTAACCTGGTGAAGCCACTGTGTGCCCACAGCTCTTGCAAAGCACTTGAGGTGCCCCCACAGACACCTCAGAACATCGGGTGGCTCAGCAATTTAACCATATGCCAATGTTACTCACTGTTAATAAGGAATGGACAAAATTTTGCCTTATTCAAAGCCAAAATGTTAATAATATTTCGCAAAAATCATGCCTGCAGTATACACATGTGAAATGAAAATAGCTATTGGTGGAAGAGCTTAGAGCTGCATGCTCCTGATTCCATTTCTGCTGTTAAACAGTTGGAAAGAATAAGAATATATCATTCCTTACATCACTGAAAACGCACAAATATAAAATCCAGTATTTCTCAATCACTTTCCTTTCGAGTGCAGAAATTAATAACATTCAGTAACTCAACCACTCGTTACTGTGGGAGTTCAAGTGACGCTCTGCTCCAGCTCACAGGTTTTAGCTAATCAGATTCATGGCACTTGCTTTTTCAGACACTGATAATGTTTCATGAAAATTACATGAAGCTTTAACAAGGAGCCACAATGTAATTATTAAACTGACTGAACCATGGACTTTGTTCTCCAGCTGAATGTTCATCATCATCATCTCTGATCTTGAAGCTGGAACATTAAATCTGTATTTGAATATTTATTATGCTATGCTAAGTAACTTCTTCAGTGAAGAGAGTTGCTCTTTTCCTGAATTAGTTTCAGCATAATTTGCTGCTGTGAAGAGAACTTTGAGAATGTCCTGTTAAGCTCCCCTGTAACTGACTGATTCCATTGTTGGAGTACACGGAGGCCTTAAAAAACATTAAACTAGTTATACAAATGGAAACAAAACATCCTTTGAGTTCTATTGACAACTTAACCTTTAGAATTTGGATGAAATCCCAATTCTTGAGAGAAAGAAAAAGAAGGTACTGAATGAAGCTATTATATAGAACATTCTTAGGGGTTTTTTTAATGTATACAGCATATAATAGCATTAATGCATTTGTTTACTTGATGAGCATCTGTAGCACTCATATTTAAAGGGACATATTAATGATTTTATTACAATAACGTTAAAACGTTAGAAAACCGTTAAAATAACATTTATTTTATTTGGGGGAAAATGTAGCAATCTGAAGATAGAGCATTCTTTCGTGAGAGATACATGGCATTTTCAGATGAGTGCAGTTTCTGAAATTGTTGAACAGCTTATAGAATGGAAGGTAACTAACTGTCTCTCCTTGAGCTAGAGGGCTGTCACCAGGTTTGGTTGTGAATGCCTCGCTTCACCAGTATAGAAGCCAGGTCAAAAGGGGCCATATTTATCAACAGTCAGGGTTTGCATACACAAAATATCCACTGGCGCTGTCTTGTAACAAGAATGGGAGAAGTGGCCCAACCTAAGAAACACTCTTTGACTACCAAGATGGCATCTCCAGACAAGCTATTATTATTTTAATATATTCTGCATTCTAGTAGAAATTAAAACATAAACAAGAACTTCCCCCTTCAACTACACAGAGTTCCCCTATAAGGACACAATGAAAATCTTCCCCTGCAAGAACAGATGGTAGGATAGAAAAACAACCCAGAGCAAAACAGGACACAAAATCCCCTTAAAGTTATAGCAAAAACACCTAAAGTTATGTCCTGTTGCACTGGCTGGAGGCAGAGAAATGTATGACTCTGCAGAATTTAGTCCCAGAATTCTCCATCATAGTCTAGATTTTTATTTCATGTTTTGCTTTCTGAATCTGTCAGAAAATCATATTAATGTTTCCAGGCCATTGTGCATTTTGGCATGTTTATTAACAAAAAATTTTAAAAGGGATTTTTTTTCTAGTACTGGTGCCTTTTTAATCAGAGAATTTAGAGGGTTGAATTAATTACCATAATACCAGTAAGACTCTTTTTTGCCATTTAACTAACAATTATGCACTGGTTTTGCTTTGTAATTTGAAGAATAACCTGTCAAGAGCTTCAGATCATTGCAATATATTCAAGTACACTTCTGTGAAAGGTTTTTGTTGCAGAAATAAAACTATTTCTGCTCCCTAAGTAGGCCCATCTGCAATCCTGCCTACCTTCTGATTTTGAAATCATACAGAGAACAGCATTTCTTCAAAAGACAACAAAATATTGTTACCACAGTCTAGAGAATTTCTTTCCACAAGTGCACAGCAGTTGTTCTAACTTTTTCCTATGACAAGCTTTTGAACTGCTTGGTCAGGATTTCCAAACAATAACACAGAATGGTTTGAGGAATAGCTTTCCCAAACAGACAATCCTCCTTCACTGGAACT
Source organism: Notiomystis cincta (assembly GCA_013398075.1). Lineage (NCBI taxonomy): Eukaryota > Metazoa > Chordata > Aves > Passeriformes > Notiomystidae > Notiomystis > Notiomystis cincta. The sequence goes on along the minus strand of VZRX01015774.1, from coordinate 10,883 downwards.
GAACACTGGTTCAAAATACACACATTTGTGCAAAGCAGTCCCTGGTACTGCAGCTCGCAGTCAGAGATCATTCTCACAACCTCAGCTTTCAGGTCAGTACATTTATTAAGCTCCAAAAAGGTCAAAATAACTTCTGTTCTCTGAACTTCACAGACAGCAATATTTATATTTTAATATCAATGCCAGTAGCTACAGCACAACAGACACACAGAGCCAAATAGATACTAAAATTTATTTTTTTTCCCTCCATGACCCAAATCCCTAACTCTTCAGACCAAAATTTACATCTTGTAAATAAGTCTACCAAAGAGCAAATGCAAAAGTATTTTCTCCTATGATTTAGTTACAACATAACCAACTAAAAATAATGTTTAGGCAACAAATTTCATTCAGGATACCACAGACATAACTATTTAGATGAATAAAATTACTTTGGGTCTATATTTATCTACCTCAATAGTGGTTATGAGGTAGCTAGAACTATTTAAAATATCAAGCCACTAAAATCTCTGAGTATTTTAGAAAATAATTTGTTATTGAAATATCATCAGGAACAACTTTGTGACTGGTACCTGTAAATACTGAAGTTTTGCTCACTTGCCCATGATTCAATACCTCACACTTCTATTTTTATCCAATCACAAATTCTGGTTTTTGGTCCCTGCTATCCTGTCAAGTGTTATGTGATGAAGATTAATCACAGAATCCTAAGAACCACTGTTTCAAACCTATGTGTTTAAAGTTAAATAGACACTACAAAATCTTTTACCATGTGCAGTACGTACATAAGGACATGAACACATGGTTACTTGATGGAGCTGTGCTGCCCAAGCATTTCTGCAAGCTCTAGAGAGCCTTCCACAAGCATCTCTGCTCACCCACCTGCGAGCCAGGGGCACTGGTGACATTCCTGCAGACACCAGAGGGGGTGACAATCCACACCCACCTAAAAAACAGCCAACCAAGTTGCCTCTCGTTCCCCTCCAGCCCTACAAATCCAAAACTTTCAGATCTCTTTCATACAGCAGAAAAAAGGCTCCAGACATCACAAGCAGAGAAAGCAGCTATCAGGATGCCTTTGGCATTTCCTCTGTAAAATAAATTCAGTGGGAGAAAATCTGCTTCACTTAAATGAATGCTGAGACAACCATGACCTTGAGTGCATCAGGACTTATCTTACTTCCTCCATTTGGACCATTTAATCACTACTGAGAACACAGTAAAGAAAACAGACCATTCAGGAGATACATAACATTCTTAACAGACGAGAGGTAGAACAGAATGTTGCCCTCTTTTTAAGTCCTCAGAAGGTGAGGAAAAGGAAAGCAATCAACCAAACTCAGCTGCTGGAGCTAAGGGATGTGGAGCATGGCTCTTTCCTCTTCCCTGTAAGATTAAGAAAACCATTAGGACTCCTGACATTCAAACACACCCCTCACTTTCAGGGCCTGAAGAAATGTCTGATGGATTCTATGCAAATAGTGACAAAAACCTGCCTCTTATCAACATCAGCATCTTCTCTACTATTCCCTACTACCCATTTAGAGGGTTCTCTCACAAAATGGAAGAATTTCCACGATTTCAATCTCTTATATGGCAAATGCACATGAGAAAAGTCCCATCACTTCTTCTAGTGGAGTCACAAGAAACAAATTAAAATTGGTCACATTTCTATAAACATCTGTTGGTTTACCTGTTTTTATTACCCTCTTACTTTTAATTTTTAAGGTCAGCTTAGAATATAAAAAAAAAGGTCTAAGGTCAGCTTAGATTATTAAAAAAAGCTCTAAAAGAAATGGCTCCTTTCACAGTCAGTACTAATTAGCCACTGCCCTCTATTCACACAACTTCAATTTATGAGCCATGTGCTGCGAGGGCCTCAGTACCTCACTCTAACAGACAAAAATGGGAGCTGGTTATGAATAACTTTTTCTGAAGTTTCTTACAGAACTCCAAACATATTGGTTCCAGCTGTTCAGAAAGTTTTAGTACACAAAGGTCAGGAGATGTCCTACTTGGATTATTTTTTTTCTTTATGATTCATGGTGAAGGTGATTAGCTAGCAGATGAATTTTTCTTGGACCTTATTTCTACCTTCCATATGAGCTGATCAGTTCTCATGGAAGAAAAGGCAGGACAAATAACCACACTAATCACCAGAGTTCAGAAAGTTGATCTTTTACAATCTCAAAACTAATGTGTATCCAGGAAATCCTGCCAGACAGTCACTGTTTGCAAATGGTTGGGAAATGTGATCATTTGCCATGAAAAACAGATGAAAAGCAGGAGCTGGGTAAAAGACCAAGTCTTTTCTGAAACAAAACATTTCCAAAATAAAGAAATGATGTCTCAAAGCTGACGGTTGACCTGAGTTTCGGAAGGGTGACAGTTCTGCACTGGTACTCTCTGTACACGAGAATTTACAAATGAAACCAGAATTTCCAGTGAGATTTAGCTGAACACAGGGAATTTCTGTCATTTCTGACACTGCAGTAATATTCCAATCAAACAAAGTCTATTGGAAAATAAATCTTTTTAAGATTTAAGTACAAATGTGGACAAGCAAGGTTTCCCTTAAGCTCAGAATAATGTATAAAAATATCAGATGTTTAGCAATGTGGGTGCATCTTACTGATTTCTAATGGGCTGCAAGGAACACGTGTCAGGATTACTGGTATTAGAAGATGGGCACATGTCACAGGAATACACTGCTGCATTCAAAAGGAATAATGCCATGAAATGCAGGCAGCACAAAGTACACATATTATTGGCAAGTCAGATGCAATCCCTAAATCTATTTATTTAGGAATGCAAGAGGGTGACTGATCAAGCAATGCTTAGCCTAGACATTTAACCTGGCTAACAAATACCATTTTGACTGGGGAATAGTGTGGGATGTGGTTGAGAGGCTGGAAAAAAACATCAGCTACCCTCAGAAAAGGTGTGACTTTTATTTAATATTAAAATGTTGTATCATAGCTACAAAAAATACTGACACTGATCGAAACATATAATTAAAAAGGCAGTGTCAAAAGTACTGTAAAATTTTCTAATACACCATTTAAAATCTCATACCTAAAATCTGATTCTTAAAATCTAGTAGGAATGAAATATTTCAGACCAGCTTTTTACCTGAAAAACAGTCTCCCTATATTTCAACTGGACTTCTTATTAAATAAATAACAGAATTATTTAATAGCAGCATATAATACCCTGAGCTGGAAGGGACCTACTAGGATCATCCAGTCCAACTCCTAACTCCACACAAAGCAGCTATCTGAGAGTCATCCAAACACTTTCTGACCAACACTGGCTTGGGGCCACTTCCCTGGGCAGCTTGTTCCAGTGTCTGGCCATCCTCTCAGTGAAGAGCTTTAGCCTGGTGTCCAGTCTGAGCTTGCACAGCAGAGCTTTCAGCCAACCCCTCGTGTCCTGTCCCCAGGGCATGGGGAGAAGTGCCCAGCACCTCCCTCTGCTCCCCCCATGAAGAAGCCACAGAGAGCAGGAGCTCACCCCTCAGCCTCCTCCTCTCCAAGCTACACAAATCCAGTACATCTGCCCTCCTGAACAATTTCACATCATAAATATTTTGCTGGACTGTATTTTATTATTATTCAAAACCTTAAAATCCTTTATGGTCTTTCAAATGAGGCCAAAGACTTTGTAGTATCCAAAGTCAAACAGTAAGTGAAAATGAACCTCTGATCAAAAATAAACCACTAGGAGGCAAAAAACTTCGTGAGAATGCAAATTAAGATATGACCTGCAAGGTATTCTCTCACCTTAATGAGTATCTGTGATGTTTTATTGGTATACTGAGTTCAGGGGAGAGTAATAAAGCAGTCCTATTTAAAAATTTAGCGGGTAAGATTTAACTATATATTGACAGTTTCATAATTCACAATAATGAAAGTAATCAGATTATTACCTGAGTGGTAAGAGCAATCACCCTGTACTTCCATTTTCAGTTCAGCTTACATCAGCCAAAATAAAAATAATAGAGTCTTTTTTCTTGGATACAACTGAACTGGGACTCAAGCTACACATGAGATTTGTGCCCTAGAGCCACCACTCCAGCTCAGGTAAGGTCAGAGGGCGTTGCTGTTTGTGCAGGCTCCTTGTTCTCGCACACAGTGGAGCCAGGACAGAGATCCAGGGGGAGCTGATTCCCTGCCTCACTGACCAGCCCTGTGCCAGGGCCAGAGTAGAGCCAGGGCAGCAGGAGGCCACTTTCCAGCCCCTTCTCTCCAGAAGCTGGGATGGAGACCAGGCAGGGGAGCAGCTCTCTGCTCCTCCCAGGCAGGAAACTGAGCAAAGCCAAGTGAGAGCCAGAGCATCAGGAACTGAGTGCAGCCCGTGGGTCCCTGCCAACTGAACCCCCAAGAGAGGGGGAAGTTATCTTCTACATTTCCCTTAAAATCTGCTCTCATCTTACTCATCCACTAGGTTCAACCAGTACACCTCGTTTGTTCCTTTTTTTATTTCCAATGCCATGGTATTTTCCATTGATAAGATGGAACGAGGTATTGTTTACCTGTTATTTTCATGGAAGGTGCTGTCAGTGCTTACACTAAGTCCTGTCAAAATGAAGGGGTCGAAACAAAGGTTGCACAGGGAACTAAAAACTGGACCAAATTAAGCAGCAGGAGGTATATAATTATAAACCCTGGATTTAAATTTGTAGCCCTTTTCATAGCACAGTTAACCCAGATGTCTGCAGTTTGATCTCATACAGAAAAGAAAGGCCAAACCAGATATGTGAACAGAAGAACAAGTATGTATACCTCACTTATGTTTAAAGTGATCATCCCCTTGCTTTAGATTACTTTAAATAATAAGCATGAAGTGAAAGTACAATTATCTTAATAACAGATTAAGGACTAAGACACAGTCTAGTCATTCCACCAATTACAAATGTCCTGTCAACAAAAAAAAGCTACTATTTTGACCACTGTGACATCTGATACAAAGGAATGGATCTGTTAAAGGAGACTCTCAGAACTACGAAGGAAAAATAATGGGTTATATCCACCAATTTCAGTAACAGTTCTATAAAGATCCTGTAAGTCTCTCATAACGATAAAGAATATTCCCCTCACTTAGCACCTTCCAATTAAATAAATACCTTTGGGACTCAGTCAGATTCAACCAGCTCCAGATCACAGTCAGCATTAAAAGTTCCTGGCTTAGCAAGAACAAAAAAACAGTATGGCAAAGGAGACCAAATGTTGTACCCCATCATCACACAGCCAAGCACTGGAATGCTGACCAGCTGCCTGCAGGCCTGTTGTAACCACTGCAGATCAATATGCTAAAATAGAGTCCAAATCTTCCTGCATTGGACTAACAATCCATTACAAAATATATTAAAAACCAGTGTTGCCGTCAACTGCTCAATGTTTGCTATTGACCTTCATTACAGCTCATTCTTAGAAAAAGATTCCAAACATACAAATTAAACACAAAACTCTTCAATTGTGAAAATTTTGTGTGCAGACTGCATTAAAACATGGAGGCCTTTTTTTCCATAACTTTTTTGCAAGAAAACTTCACACACATGATCTTTCTTTCAAATCAAATCACCATACAATTTAACAGCTCTACATATGGTTTGCACTGTTACTTCTTCTTTAATATTTATGAAAGCAAAACTTTTCCCTGTAAAATCCAAAATGCCTCAGTAAACTTTTTATCTGGATTTCGAAATACTTGTATTTAAATTTTTTACTATAAGGTGATCATATTAGGATTTTAAATTGAAATAAACATTTTTTAAGTGAGAATTCAGTAAAGAACTCAGCAAAGGGAAGACTTTGCAAGATTTATTTAGGCCTAGCAGAGATGATCTGGCAGGTCAAGACTCTTGCATATGCCAACTGGAATTACACTATCAAAAGAATACTTATTCAAATGTCTCAAAGACATAATCCAAATATAAACTGCAAACTCTCAGGAGCTAACATTAAATAATTTTTTTTAAAAGCTGTGGTTTATGTAAAATGTCACATTTAAATTAAATTTTAAAAATTGACACAGATTTGTCTCAAAGACCCTATGGTGAAACACCTTTGCAACTTTTCATTTTGATAAAAATGCTGTAAACTGAATAACCAGAAAACATTTCCCTTCTGCCAGTATCTAAAACTCAAGCCACAACAGGGACCTGCACAACAGAGTCAGGAAAAATCCAGGTCTGTATCAGGTGGAATTCTTGCAGTGATATGTTCTTTCCACATGGCCCCAAAAGGAATTTTATTTCAAACTTTTTTCCTCTCTGCTGTTCCTAGTACAGTCATCAAGAAAAAAACACCTAAAAAGAGAAAGTCATTGCTGATGGTTCTGCACCTCGCAGGTGCTTTACAAATACAGTCAAGATAATCTTTCCACACAGCATTTTACTTATCTGCAGAAGCCAAAACTGAATGTCACATATTTTCAACAGACCAATTTCATTACAGTTCTGAGGAAGTTCATCTCCTATGTACATCTGTCAGTGTACAAAAGCATGAGAATAAAAGAAGTCTTTTAGCTTGACTCTTCTTTAGGATGCATCCTTCCATCGTGGGTATTAAAACATGAAGGACAAATCTTTAAGTTTACACAATGCTTGTGATAAGGGAATAATTTTTCAATAATTTCTAATTTTTGTATTAAATGCAACAGTAAAGACTACATGCCCCAGAGAGAAAAGAACAGTACCAAAGGTACTAGGATGGAGGAGCAGATTATTCACAGCAAGGTCAAGACTGGCACCAGTGATACAGCACAGCATCACACCTCACCTCTGAGTTATCCCTTGGGATTGCATGTCCTTACAACCATAATCCTACTGCAGTGATTACTGTGCTATGGGATTGTTAATGCTCCACTTCCCTTTCAGCATGCACTCATTCCACTCTTTACAGGTGCAAAATGCCCATGGATATTTCCAGCACCCAGGAAGGTCAGAATAACAGAGCTGCATGCCAATCTGAGAATAATCTGCCTCTAGGGTCAATCATTTCTACAGCAAAAAAAACCCACACCAAAGCAAACAAACAAAAAGAGCCAAGCTTAGTAACCTGATCATGGATATGCAGGGCTTTTCAGTCTATTAAAATTAATTGGAACATTTTATCCATCAATCGTGTCATTCCATTTTTTAAAAAAATCTCAACCTCATACATGCCAGAAAGAACTCCCAACATCAAGTTCCCATTTGGTCTTTTCTCTTGCTTTGAAAAGTATTTAGTTGTGGTGAAAATCTGTCAGATCCAGTGCAGCAACACTGAACATGGGCACAGAAAACACCACTCACAAAGGTGCAGCGGCTGCATGCTTTCAAAATACCTGCTGCAGTGCTGAAGCTGCTTTCATGGGAAGTTTTCATATGAGTAGCTGTGTTTTGGCTTTTTCTTAATAAGATCATCTTAATTTGTTCTTCACATGAGGTTCAGATAATAGGAGAAAACCAGTAAAACTTTAATATCCCGTTAGAGTCTACCAAAGAGTTACTTCCAGTTTGCTTTATACCTTTAGAAAGTACATTTTAAGTAACAGTATGCATTTCTTTTCCAGTCCTTCTACTTCACAGCTTCCTGTTTTTTCTAGAAAAATGAATCAGACATTTGTTTCTCTAAGATAAAAAAAGACCACTGAAAATATTGTTCTAGCAGAAGCCATCATGACAGAAAAAGGAAATGTTCATGAGACAATATCCTCAGTAGAAGGCATGCTTTCAGTAAAGCAAACCAGGCAGTACCACAAAACTACTCAAATAAATGCCAACATATGTCTGTATTTGCAGGAAAAGTAGCACAAAATGGAAAATGACAGTGCTCCTGTGTCTTAACTCCATCCCAGTTTATTTTATCTGCAAATTTATGCTTCTCCTTCGCCCTTTATTGTCCTACTCTTTGTTACAAGAAAGATCTGTCATCATTTCTAAAAAAGACTCTGTGAAAGCCTCAAAATGTAATGAATGTTTTGAGCAGTACTTGACTATAAAGATACAGAATCGTTCCAATGCCTAAGTTTTGGCCATTATTTGACAGGAGACTCAACACAGGAGTTGCTTTCTGGAATGAGCAGCACCTGACAGCACTTCTGCTGCCACAGACTGCTCACCTCCATGCTGCAGGACAGAACTGGGACCTGCCATGGCAGCAGGACACTTCATCCAAATGTTTGGCAATGGAACATCGAGGCAAATTTGCTAAATAATTCACAAGGTATATAACAAGATATATATAAGAGTTTATGGAATCAAAATTAGATCTTCCCTCTGTCCTTAAAGAAAGACTACCACAGAAAGAAAAGAAACATCATAATGTCAGTCACCCTGTCACCGCAGATAATATTTCTTCGTATATTTGGGTGTGTATTAGCATGGTTGATACCAAGAGCTACTTTTTCATTTACAACTTATGGACTAAAATTGCTAAGGTTTTTATGAAGTTACAAATCTCAAACCAGGATCTCTCCTAGCTTCGAAAAAGTATGTTTTACAACATACATACCTTTACTGATTAGTCTCTTTAACAAATCTTCATTAATTAAAGATCTTTCATGATCTTTAACAAAACTTTCATTTCTTTTACACATCAATGATTTAGCACTGCACTTTCAGTAAGTTGTAAACAGTCTCACTAGAAATCTCATTTACTCTCATTATTTTTACGTTGTCTGCTCTCTTGCAGTAGCATAATTTCACTGATTTTCCATTGCCATAAAGTCTTCCAGTAACAGACAAAAAGCAAAATGCCAACTATAAAACATGAATAAAGAAGTAAAGCCCTCCACCACCTCTAATAATAATTAAGCTTTACCTAATATTATAACCTACTATTGGTAATGTCAGGGCTGAGAGAGAGTGATGGCAGCATCTGTGAAAATACCATCCCATGACTGGAAAAGTCTTCATCAAAGGAATGGCTGTCAAAGCATTATACCAGGTACATCCTCTGCAGAGTGAAGAGGAAGAACCCTCCTGCTGGCAAGGCTGCCATGTCACTTAGAGCTGTAGGTTGCAGACACACATTTATTCAAAATTAAAATCTGGTCCACAATTTTCACATTCATTTCACTCACATCAAACCCTCAGTTTTGACATGTGCCAATACAATTCAGCCTGCTTTATACTTTTAGAAATTACATTTTAAGTAACAGTATGCACTTCTTGTCATCATCTTTTCTTCATCATTCATTTTGCTTTATTTGCAAAAAATTATTTTTTCCAATCTCTTCAGCAAAAGCACTAATATTTCTATTTAAACATGTACAGTAGAATGAGTAAAACACAAAATGGTAAATGCAGCATCAAAACCAATAAAAAAAATACTGTGTGAAGAATTCCCACACTAAATTCTGCTTTTTGGCTCCAAAAGATTGACCTTTTCTACACTCCCCACAGAGCTGCACGATGATGCCCACACAGCACAGGCTGCACTCATTTACTGATGCAAAGCCTGCTTTGTTGGAGTCCAGAGACACCTGATGTAGGTGAGGGCTCTGGCAGGAGGCTGCAGAGAACTGCCTGTGTGCTCTGACAGAAACCACATGGAACACAGGTCAAAATTAGAAAAGCTGCTTTTGTTCAAACAGTCTGTCTAAGCAGACAATCCAAAACCTTTCTCAAATGGCAATCACTTTTATTCCTGAAGCATTTGAAAATACAAGACTTTAAGAAAATTCTGAAAACAACTTTGGCACTTCTACCTTAAGATTACAAAAGGCTTCTTAGGCAAACAAATGACTCCCAACAGTTTGGTTTTGTTCCTTCTTTCTTTTATTCTTTTTAAAAAAAGGCGACTTCAAACCCACATCAGCCAGATGATTTTGTCAGGTGAAGAGAGCTTTAGAAATACATTCTGAAAATCTAACAGACTCCAGCTGGCTAAGGGGCCTTCCTTGTATGTTCCATCTCCAGAAGTGTTTGGGGAGCTGCTGTAGTTTGTACAAACTATAGCTACCGTTTGTAAACAAGCTGGCAGCAGAAGTGTATTTAAGGAGCAATCTATATTCCTTTCAGGGCTTTTGAACTCCTGTTGCTGGCAGCAATCAGTCAGGAATCACCAGCAACTGCCTATGACATTTTGGTGTAAAGTCTGAGCTGATCCATGGGAACACAAAAAGGTGTAAGCTCATACACTGTCTGTTTCAATACCCAGCAGTTTTTTCCATGGATGAGAACAGATGCTGAAATGAAGCCCAGAGGAGAAGGTACAGAGAAATTACGTGATTTCCGAGCAGACACACTCGGCAGCACAACAGGAACCACGCTGCTGTTTCCTCCAGCCTGGCTCAGCTTCCCAGGGAGTCCCATTTCCTTCTGCTCAGATGCTGCTGTACTCAGAGGTTTCACAGTGCCAGTGAAGACTAAGAAAATACATCAGTCAAGAAGTTTCAAGAACTTCTTTAAAAGCCCCCACAAAATTTAAGGCTCACAGTTCAAACACTAATTTTGGTTTCGGAAACAAGACACTTTAATACAATTCCAAAAATTGCTTGACTGAGGACTATTACTGCATTTTGTAAAGCTTGCACCCTTGCTCACCAACAGGAACACAGAACATTTAATAAAAACAGCAATAGTAGACAGACTAGGAAAACTGATCACAGGTAGAAAAAAAGGATTACTTGTGGTACAAGAAAAAACTCAAACGTACCACAGAAGCATCCTGCTATTGTCAAACCTGTGAGACTGTCAGAATAATGCATCCAAAAATTCTCAGGGACAGATCAATACCCAATACACAAAAAGGCGCATTTTGACCATGCAAACAGTGAGGGGTCAGCACACAAATGATCAGAGAAACAAGTCACTGCAGGAAAAGCTGTGTCTGAACTTGCAGCTCTGCTACTGCTGTGCCTGAGCTATGCCTGAGCTGAGCTGAGCTGTGCCT
>VZRX01015772.1:79521-99582 GCA_013398075.1 Notiomystis cincta | reverse complement strand
GGGAAAGTGTGGTACACAAATACGCGCACATGCGGAGAGGGCTTCAGCTGGGTGCAAGAGGCCGTATATTTAGAACGATGAGCTATTCTTACCGCACTCACGCACCCTGAAATCCATCACCTGTTCCGTGGAAAGTTTTACTGAAGGGGCAGAAGGGAATGCTGAGGTGTGGGACAGAGAAAACCCACTGGCAGGAGGGCACAGCGGGAGCCTCAGGACCAGGGTGTGGTGCAGGACGGAGTGAGCGCCTCATCCTCCCGCTACCCGGACCCCGCTGCAGGGGATGGGAGGGGTGTGCCGCATCCCTCCCCCCTGCCTGACTGCAGCTGCGTGGGTGACTGGGGTTCTCCCGGGGCTGGAGGCACCCCTGGCCTTTAGTGCCCGAGGTGTTACATCGGCGCAAACTTCCCTGCGTGCCTTGGAAAGTGCGAGGGATTAACCGGCGGCTGCAAGCTCTCCAGAGCCATTGCTCCTTTGCCCAATGCAAAACTGAGAGAGCATCTTTTGCCCTTACAAATTGACCAGCAGTGAGCAAAGATAATGCTGAACGTGCTCCATTCATCTGGAGAATGGTGATGCTGTTTAGGGAGGGGGGCTGTGCAGGGCAAATAAAAGAGGAGATTTGGAAGGCACCATGACCTTGGGCTTTAATTTACAGCAAATTTTGTCTTGTATGTAAACAGAACATCAAGTATATTGTGGAAAACTTCAAAATGCATTTTAAATTTTATTCTTTTTCTCTTCCTTTGGGCTGCAGACACTTGAATTCATGACAATCGAGAGGACTTTCTTTATTAATAAGAACATCAACAACCCCATTGTGTCCTATCACAGTATCCTGGTATTTCTACATCCTCTCTGAGGTTCACTTTGAGACTTGGGGGAATATGATCTGGGTATTAGGTTTTGGACCATTTTGTCTCCATTTTGCAAATGCAAAGATGCTACAGTGAAACACACAGTGGTTTCTATTTCTTCCTCTCTGTAGGCATGTTTAACTCTCATTGACACTGATGTGAGTTATGCACATGTCTAAAGAGGAGAAGGGAGTCTTAGATCTTTTTCTCATCGTTTACATGAGATCAAAAGAAATCAAATAGAGTTAATGAAGGGCCAGATGGTGTTTTATTTGTGCTCTGGAAGAGCACAGTACAAGAGAATGGGAAGGAATATCTGTAGTTTAACCTGGCAAAGAGGAGGAAAACTTACTATCTCATTTAATGGGCACTGAAGCAAGTATGCTGTATCTTCAGAAGTGGGAAAGGTTTGCTTGTTTTCTCTCCCTCAGTAGATTTTGGATGCAAGGCTAGGGTTGTTTTTGGAAGGCGCTGATTGAAGGGATTCCAGACTCTGAAATCATTCACATCTTGTCTTTTTTGGAAACACAAATTTCTTTGGACCGGGCAATTCTTCAGGTTTCGCTTTTAAGCCGTAGGATATGGGTGCTCCCCTAGTCCATGGAAAATGTGTAATCTAAGCTGCTATGAGGAGGCAGGGCTGCAGAAGTAGAAGAGCCTTTGATTTGGATCCTCACTGTGAGCAAGAGTTTGGCAGGAGAGGCACAGGATGCAGTAAACTTTACCAACTGTGCTCACAGAGCAACTCATATCCCAGAGGATGCAGACAGGGCCAGGGCCATCCTGTGCTGTGCTTCTGTGCCATCTCTTGGCCCTTGCACCTGGTTGGTGGACTCGTAGCTCAAGCTGCCCCCAGGATCTTGAGGGAGGAGATTGTAGCACTGAGCACAGCTAATGACAAATTACTTCTACCCTCACCCATGGTAGGATTATTTAAAAAGAGATTAAAAGCTTGTTTCCTCTGTAGACCTTACACTGATCCTGGCAGGGTCTTTCTGATATAGAATAACCCAAAGGGTCCTAAGTGGTAAATATGAGGGAAAACAGAAGTTTTACAAAGGATCACACTTGCCTGTACTGATCTTGTAGGGCTGAGTCTGTGGGGGCAGTAGAGGCCATGGTATTAATTGTCCTCTGTACACCCCATCACACTTTTAATGCATGGCACACCTATTCAAGGATAACTTAGCACCAGACCACAGATTTCCCAATAGCTTGATGTCATGTGTTGGCTTTGCATGATATTGTAATGCCAGTTGACAAAAAAAAGACACTTTTGTGTTGTTCCCCAAGGCTTCTTTTGTTGACAAAGTAGCTCTCTGGATTTGGAAGTCTTTGCAGTTGAACTGAAGGCCCGGAGGCTTTCCTGTTTTAAAAGCAATGGGAAGAGATGCAACTAACATCTGTACATTTGTTTAAGGATGCCAGAAATTGTTTGTGTTTATGCTTTCTTCTCAGAAAATTGTACCAAGAGTACTTTAATAGGAGTACAGCCTCCATCTACTCTTTGCCCCCTGGTACAAACCTAACATTACAGCTCCAGCTGACATTATTTCCACCTGCTTTAAATGTGTTCATGTGCCTCTAATCCTGTGTGCAGCTTCACATTTGTACCCATTTCCTGTATTTTATAGGCACATGTGGTATGTCGAGGTTTGGAAATGTAAGCCCTCATTTTGTGCTGCTAGTTTCTTAACATTCATTTTCCCTGGCTGTACTCCTTGCTTTAAAAAAACAAAACAAAACAAAACAAAACAAAACAAAATCAACAAAACAAAAAAGCCAAACCAAAACATAACCCCAAAAAACAACAACAAAAACCCCCCACTCCACAAATACAACAAAACAAAACACACCAAACAAAAAAATTCTCTTTTTTTTCTGTGTTGAGGTTTAAACAAAATCTTGAGAACTTCCTTGCTATTTTATAAATCTAGCACTTTTATTGAGTGAGTGTGCAGTAATTTGGTGGGTTTACTAAGTAACTTGACAGTTAATGGGATATATCTGCAATAGATTCCAAAATAAGTGGCTGCTCAGAAATATGGAAAGGACTAGAATTTTCACTCTTTTATGTTCTTGTGAGGAATTCCTGTCTGCTTCAGCTCCAGAGAAGTCAAGATTCCATTAAAGATCCATGTATGCCAAGAGTTACTACCAACAATAATAAAACTAATTAGAGCTGACTCTTCCAAACTTTCTATTATATACGAAAAATATTATGGATTTTAATCTAAAGTATTTAAGAAGCTACATTAAAACCACAGAAAACCATGCATACACCTGGAGCTACACAGTGGCTTTATGAGGCTTGAGAGCATAAAAAAACCCCTCAGTCATGAAAGAAAGAGCCCAGACTTCATTTTCCACAGACAAATTGGCTGTTTCACATCAGTGACCCATACTTGTGTGCTCACTTGCTCCTGTGCAAAGGAGACATATAGCAACATCAGTCATCCTTCAGCTGGTGCTCCATGGCCCAGAAGGGTTGGGAACCCTTTGGTGTTAGGGAATGTAGACTCAGTCCACTGGGGATGGAAGCCTCTCAGAGGAAAACTCTAACCAGCAATCCCATATCCCTGGGAAAATGTCTGCATTTCCTAAATGTGACTTCTTCATGATGCAACAGTCACAAGCTATTCCACCCTTTACAGTAAGGTTGATTTTTAGGGATAACCCCCACTACATGGAAGCCCATGGCAGTGTGATTCCATAGAAATAAACAGCATGGGGGAGGAAAACCAAACCTTCATGATGGAGATACAAAGTTTGAGCAGGTGTATCCAGGGTTCTGTGGTTCCAGAGGGAATAAAGAAAAAGAAAAAGATGAGGGAAACTGAGCAGAGCTCTTCTGTCCCTGAGTAATTTTCTCTGTGAGGGGCTTAGCTGATCTAATATTTTCACTGCACCTTAATTAACTTTCCTTTGCCAAATTTTAGATGGCTTCAGGTAGGTATTTTATGTTAACAAAGACAAAGAGTTTTGGTAAATTGCTGCAATGTCACAATACCCTTCATGACACTGATGTATCTAGGCTTGCAATGCATCAATTTTCACTACTTGGAGTTAAAAAGTTGGTAAAAGGAAGACCCTCCTCAGATTCCTTCTGCAATTTGTGAACAAATTCTCTATACTGCTTTGCCAAGTGTTGTTTAAAGCCCTGACATGTGTCTGTTTATTCATTAGAATTCAACAGAAGGGTAGAAACATAGTGCTAAAGTTTATGTTCCAGTTAAGGAATTCATTTATGTTGCCTCACTTAAAAATATTCTCCTCACAGAAAATATAAGTCCAAAGTTGATTTATCAGGTTTAAATTTAAGAAAACTATATTGTCAGAACAACCACACATTCCTTTTTGCACCACTTTTGAAATCTGTTTCCTATTACCATCTCTGCATCAGACAAATACAACCAAGTTATTTACAGGCTGTGAAAGATACTAAATCTTTTCTGAGTAATATTACATTGGATCACAAATTCTCACTTTTAATAATAATTGACAACAAACTAAAGTGAAGGATATTCACAATTAGTAACAACAGCACATAATGCTCTCCCAGTGCCTTGTATCTCCAAGACCCGATGCAGACGTAAGCTGCTGAAGTCTCATTAACATTTACTTTGGAAGGATGTTAAGTATTGTTATCTCCCGTTTACAGATGGTGAAAGAGGCTCAGTAGGATTGCGACTTGCCTAAAAAAACTTAGAACAGTTTAATTGCAGAAGCAAGACCAGAACTCTCAAGCTCTTGGCTCCTGCTTGTGTGAGAGAGCGAAACACATTTTTAAAAGCATCCTGTGACTTAGGAATCCCAGTTCCAGCACACACCGGGGCTTGAGCGGCGCTGGGGCAGTGCAGCTCCTCGGGGGTGCTTTGGGCTCTCGGCTCCCATTAACTTTGAGTGATTTTGGAGCTCTTGAAAACTCCTTTCAGCCCACGGAGGGAAATGCACAACACCTGTGATTCATAGAAGCGGCGCACGGAGAGGCAGAGCAAAGGCTGGGAGCGACCGCCAGCTCCACGTGCAGCTCAGCCGCGATTCAGAAGCTGGAGGGCCGAGTGCTGAGCCTGTGTTCCAGGCTGGGGAGCCGGGGGAGCCAGCAGTGCTGCCAGCTCTTCTCACTGACATGATTTTCTCGGGAGCAGAGCCAGGAAAGATCTAAAGACAGAACTCCAGCCCTCTAATAAATTTCAGCTTTGCCTTTGGGAGGAAGCCCTCCTCGCCTGGCCCCTCGTGCCTTGCCCCTACACCTCCAGGAGAAAGGAGCAGCTCAGGTGGATGCACATCCCCGGGCTTTCTTCCTGGCCAGCCCCTGCTGCCATGCTGTGAATGGGAAAACTGGGAGCAGGAAGGTGGGCAGAGAGCAGTGGAAATCCCTGCAGAAGCAGATGTACCAGCAGTGTTTTTGCATGTGTGTGATGGGAATGCAGGGTGAGGAACCACAGTGCACCTGGGGAAGCAGCCCCTCGGGGCTGGAAGTGCAAAGGGAGATGGAGCTGGGCAGCAGGGGCAGGCAGGGTGCAGATCTGGGGCAGGTGGAAAGGGGCAGGAAGCAGCATCTCTTGTTGTTAGATGGAGAAGTGCACTGGTGCAAGGCGTGCAGGCTGTCAAATGAAGCAATGGTCAGGAGAAGCCACCAGGATTCCAATGCCCAAAGACCTGTGACAACCATTCATGTCAGGATTGGGAGTGGCATTGGAGCTGGCTGTGCAGCTCTCACCCACCTGCACACAGCCTTGCACCACCATGCACAGCACAGCCTTTGGAGATGAGGAAGTGAAAGGAATTCGGGCTCAAAGGAGGGATCAAAGTCATCCCACATACACCTAGGTGTCTGGCAGTGTCTGTGTCTTGCTGTTACCCAATTTGTAAACTTTTTCCTTTGGCAATACCAGTGTACAGCTAACTGGAAGCCTGGAATAAGAATGGTTAGAGCTGAGGAGGAAAATTTCTTCATCATCAGGAAAGAGACAGGATATTGTGTGAAGCTGGACTGGCTTCCCCAAAACATTACCGAGAAGGGAAAGAAAACCTTGGATGAGAGAGACAATGCTGAGGCATGTGCAGGGAGCTGGGCAAAGGCCAGCTCTGGACAGGGCAGAGCATCCCTGCAACCCAGAGGGGGTGCAGCCTTCCTTTGACAGCCAGGTACTGAGCCTTGATTTTCATGGCAAGGTTTTAGACTTGCTTCCTTGGCTATGAGTTTTGGCCTTAGGCAATGCTCAAAGGGATGCAGAAACCATTTACAGTGCAGTCTCAAATTTGTGTCTATGTTTAGAAATGCTCAACAGCCTCATCACATTAAAACGTTTTAGGAAGGTGTATAGCTAAGCAAATACCCACTGCTAAGGAGATCTCAAGGTAATTCTGAGTAAGGAAGAAAGGCATCCCTTATGTGGGAAATACCAGGCCAGAGGACCAACTTTCTAGGCCAAACCCCATTAAATTCAAGGGAAAAACAACTTTTAGATGGCCTTGTGCCTACACTTAGAAATTTAATTGAATCTGGAATAGGCTTTATAGACCAAGGGACCCACAGCACAAGATAAATTGTTCATTGCAGTGATGGCAAATGCAAGCAGTGAACTGGCCAGCTGGTTCTATCAAGGGTATAAAGAAAATCTAGTCTGGATAAATCAGGTAAAATATCTAGGTGGTGGAATGTCACTCCAGGGGCCAGGATGAGGAAAGGTTAAGGGTCTCTGAAAGAAAAGTTGCTTTTTAATGTTCTTTTTGCTTGAACATGCTAATGTCCCAGAGGCCTATTCTTTACATAATTCTGTTTGCACAAGATGAAGGGGGTACCAAAGCTTTGCCAGCTTCATGTAGCTCATTGCAAAATCCTTGAAAATACTGTTTAAAAATATTTATGCAGCAAAAAAAAGCTATTTCACACATTTTGCATCAGCAGCCAGGTTTTAAAATAAACCAATCTGTCCTCAGAAATAAAAAGAAGAAGAAATAAAGATCAAAATTCACAGTTGGTGTAAATTGCCAGACTTTCAGTGAAGTCAGTGCAGGGCTGCCAATCTAAACTAACAGAGAGACCAGTCCAGAAACCATGAACGTGATTTTAAAAGTCTTCAAAATAGAGTTTGCGAAATATTTCATGGCTGCAGAGTACCTTGCAGAATGATAAAGCATGGGGACAGTGTCCAGGTACCCTAGGACAGAGAACAAATGACAGCACTAGGACTGAGGAATGTTAAATCTGTTAACACACAGGGTTTAAAGAGTACCAATAAACAGCATATGTCAATCAGTAATTGCTTCTTCATAAAAAAAAAACCTGGCACAATAACTAGAGTCTTCTCATTAAATAGTTAAATATTTAACCAAATCTGCAAAAGCTAATTGAATACCTTTTTTTTTCTTTACATTCTTGACATAAGTGAATGAACAAATGAGCTGTGGGGTCCCATGTCTCTCCAGCAGATCACTTATCTGAAGCATGGAAAGCTTCTTTCAGACAGGCTCTGTTTGGCAACATCTCCTGTGTAACCCTTTGTCAGGGCACTGTAAAATTTCTAAAGGTATATCTGAGAGCCAGAAGTTGGGAGCATGTACATTTTCTCTCCCTTTTGGATGGGAAAGAGTGATCTTGGAATCCTGGGAGGGAACATAAGCCAGCTATTGATTACCCTAAGCCATTAAAAGTCTCTCTTTCAGAGAAAGCATGATTGGAATATTTCTGTTGAGAAACACACTGGTGTTGACACACAGATCAGATATTCTCTTACTTCTTCTGTGAGGGTCACTACGACCCTCCCCATCTTACCATCTGCCTTATGTTGCATCCTATAACTTTTCTTTCCAGCAGGCTTCTTGAGGTTATGAAAAGGAGGGTGGAAACCTGCCTCAGCACAAAAGATTGGGTGTTTGAAGACAGGCATGGCTGGTGTGCACCTACCTGGCAGCCACAGAGGTCTCCTCCAGCTCAGTACCTGCAGTTCCCCTGCAGGCACCTGTGGGTGATTGCTCCCATGGCGGGGCTGATACCTTGGCCAAGACCTGTGGCTGTGTTCCCTGTGCAGCCTGATGGGACCTCATTCCAGGCCTCTGGGTGCCACTATAGAATTAGCATTACTGTCCCCCATAATGTTTTATGAGAAATTCCAGAGGGCTGGAAAAAGCAGCAGTAGGGAACACAAAGTTTTTTGTGGCTGAAAGTTGCCCAGTGAACTTCAAGGCAGGCTCCTCAGACCAGGGCCCAGGTCCCTCAGGTGACACTACCTGGCATAGCCTTGCTGGGTTGATCAGGTCAATCCTGATGCATAAGGTTTAAACAAGAACTGACTGTGCTGAATTTTCTTTCTGTTTACTCCAGTGGTTGCCACCAGGCAGCCCAGAGAGGCTTTGCAGGCCTCTCTGAGGGCATGGGAAAATCAGAGTGTTTAGCTTTCCTGGGCTCAGCTGGAAGTGTGGACCTTGAGGTTAGCCTTACATCACCAGAGGTGGGTGCATAAGCCTCCCCTCTGACTTCTGCCAGAGCTAAATTTAAATCCTAGATGGCTGAAATGAGTTCTGTGGCAACACAGTGATGGGTTTGAAAGGGAATGAGAGAGAGAAAAAGGAAAACACACCACAAAAATAACAACAAATAAGAAAGGAAAAGAAAAAAATTAAAGAAAAAAAAGAAAAAATTAAGAAAATGCACGGAGAAAGAAAACACAGCTTTGACATGTTAAAAATGGAGAAAACAAGACTTATTTGCAGTCAACAGTTCAGAACATGGCCTGGAGGGGCACCAAAGGCTGCATGCCCTTGCTCTCAGCTGGGGGATGTCCACCTGCCTTTGGTAGGGAGCTTGCACCAGCCACAGCCGCCTGGCTGAAGAGCAAATTACTTTCTCAAACATTTGCACTCATCAGGGCAGCAAAAGTTCTGCTCTTACATGTGTGTGAGGTGCCCAGAAGAGGTAGGTCTTGATCACTAATAGAGACCTCTAAGTGCCATCAAGACAGCTGATACTGAAGGTTTTTAAGGTCAAGGTCTAACATGGCCATGTTGTCCTGGTCAACAGCATGTGAGTGCTGTCCTATTTTTGTGGTAAGACTGCTGAGCCACATAAGTTTTACAGGAAAATTTCCAGGGGGGATGATTTATGTATTTGCCGTGAAAAAACTCCAATTCTCGTCTTAGATGAACTGAGAGTGCTTTATGTTACAGAAATAAATGCATCCCCTTGGAGAAAGAGTGCAAATATTTCCATTATTTGTATCTCCTTCAACTATCTGGCTGCATGTATGTGGTATATTTAATGCATGCTTTGCAGTAATATGTTTGTTTCATACTGTTGGATAAAGTCACTGCTAAGAGATTTGATAGCTGCACAGTATAAAATTCAGCCTTCTAATTTGCCATCATCATTTTATCTTTAACTGTAACTAATAATTATAAGAAATATCTCTGTCCCAAATAGTCTCAAAGGAGTTTATTAAGCAGATCTTCACATTTAAAAAAACTGCCCTGATACCATCCTTGTTTCACAAGGGGAGGGGAAAAAGTGAAAAAAGAAAAAAGAAAAAGTGAAAGAAAAAAGGACAGCTCTTCTGCCAAAATAAATCAGTTAGCTCATGGATTAAATGTTTCTTCAGAAACATGTAAAGATGGGCAGTAATGTTCTCCTTTTTCTTGGAGGAAGATTTAGGACATAAATTCTGTTTCTCGAAGCATAGATATTGTTTGTTCTTTGGCAGAAGTCCTCTCAAAAATTGTTGCTGGTGTTGTGAAAATGTAACTATTGGTCCTCCACTGGATGCACAAATAGTTTATAAACTACTGGCTGAGTCACGTGCAAAAGAGCCAGTTGGATATTCACAAACAGTCTGGGAACTATGGGTCTAGAGGACTTGTAGATTCAGGATTTAACAGTATCTAGAAACTGTAATGTGTCATTTCCCATTTTCCACAAAAGAAGAGTACCTATAATATTATGGAAAATGGGATTAAAGCTAGATATTTTCTTTGTCTTTTTCTTTCACTGACCCATTGTTTTTCCTTTACTGTAATTTCTTACCTCCTAGGAACAAATAACAGAAGAGACATGATAAATGGGAAGCTAACCATGAAAAGCATTCCCAGGAACCTTGCACTAAATATCAAAAAACAAAGATAGAAGTTATGAAACAGGAAAAACAAAATTGGAATATGAATAGTACAGTAGAATATTTAACATTTTCTTACTACTTTTATTTTAGACATACTTTAAATTATAACTTGCCTGCTCAGTAAGCTTTCAATTGAATGTCCATTTTCTGATTTGATTTTATTTCTTATCTTCTTACCATTGCAATTGTCAGATAGATGCCACACTTATTCTTAGAATTTTTCTGTTACTATTAGTGTTATTTATATGATTCTGTGTCTCATTATTGTGACTGAAATGTTCTAAGACTCATTAAAATCGTTGTGATATTGAAGACAATTTTATTGTGTTACATTTGGTTCAGGATTCGAATGCTATTAATTTGGAAGGGGATTTCTATGCAGTCATCCCATCCACCTCATGAAATCAGTATTTCTAAGCAGTTTCAGAAATTTTTTCTGATAATTCTTTACAGTCACTTGTCTGAGTAACAAAAGACTTTGATAACGTACTATGAGATGAATCTTGCAAAGCAAAAGGAATGAGTTTAACTGATTTTGGTGGAGATATTACAAACGTCATCATGATT
Source organism: Notiomystis cincta (assembly GCA_013398075.1). Taxonomy (NCBI): domain Eukaryota; kingdom Metazoa; phylum Chordata; class Aves; order Passeriformes; family Notiomystidae; genus Notiomystis; species Notiomystis cincta. Next base: position 89,045 of record VZRX01015772.1, on the reverse strand, counting down.
GAATGAATCTTCTAACAGGAACCAGCTGATTTTTTAGACAAAAGTCCCGATCCTCACTTTGATAAATCTCTTCTTATTTGAATGAAGATTGCAGTATTGGACCCACATGGAACTTGGTCAGAGGCCAACAATGTGCTGTGAATGGAAACATTAGTTTGTGATTAGAAATCTGACTCTATTGTTGTGCAGATTTACTCTAGCTATTGTCCTATAAGAGTGAAAAAGGGCAAGTGAGGTAAAAACCCTTTTCCCCCAGTAAGAATTGCTTTTCATCCATGCTCACAAGACCCCTACGTGCTTGTTTACTGCAATGGCCTGTTGTCCATGAATGGCCCTGTGCCTCATTTGCACAAAGATGGGAGCAATCTGAAAGTGCACATCCTACTCCTATAAACTCCCCAGGAAGGCTGGGAATCTGGCTCAGACGCTGTCGTCAAAATGTGCTCGTGTATGGCAGTTCACGGTAAGTGCTCCAAAAGTACTCCCATGATCTCTGCAAGGAGGGGGATGGAACATGGTAGGACTTCCACTCTTGCACCTCAAAAGGTCTTTCTCAGTCACAGGGTGACTTAGCAGAATTCTGGGTCAAGCTTGCAGAAGACAAAATGTAATTAAATGCTCTCCTGAGAGTTCTAAGTCAAGTATTAAACATTGTGCAAGACAGTCAGCACAAAAGCATTCTCTGCTATATGAAGATCTTGGAGAAACAGCTAAACTCATGACATTTATGAGGAAATGTGAGTTTTTCAGTTATTTGTCTCCCATGGAACCAAAACTAGGAACAGATTCAGCACTGCATCTATTCCCAAAGCTCAGCTCTCTGAGTTAAATGAGCTCTTGCTCTGTGCTTCGGCAACTTCCATTGACAAAGTGAGAGCCACCATTAGTTTACAGATGTTGCAGCCATTGCTCACATTGGATCACAAAGCATATGGAACTCCTGTAAATGTAGAAATACCATCAGATATCTTTATTCACTGTATTATTCAAAGACAACTGCAAACAGGCATTTCAGTAGTTTGTCAATTCCTACCAGGATGGTGGGTTTATTGTTGAGTTCTGTCCAAATTGCTAGATTTGGATTTGAAAGCATGCTGTCCTCATTTACAGGCACTTAATTAATAGCAGTGGTGAGTCTGTGGAAAAGCTACTGATGTTTAATAAGTCTTTTGTGTCTGGCTTCTAGAAAGTTTTGTATTAGCAGAAACATGATAGATCAGATTCAGGCAGCAGTGCGTTACACATATTTCTTACCGAACGGCTACTGTTGAAATGGAATCTTTATCAAATAGGAAAATACCTGTGCTCCAAAATCCATTGCAGGATTAGCATTTACCACTCTGTTTTCAGATGTATGCTGGGAAAAAATGTGTGTTTTGGTACACATGAAGTCCTTAAAGGGAAAATAAGCTATGTTGTGTGGAGCAGCTAGAGAAGGCTGCATTTAGTGGCATCCAAAATAGAAGTCCATCAGGTCAAAATAATCTCTGGCTTATTCTCAGGCAGCTGAGTAACCACTTGTACTTTTGTCCTGTCATTTCTCCCTCCTCACTCCCAAAGCTTCATTATGGCAAAACTGGTAAGAGCATTTCACTTCCCCTCTCAAAAGAACCTGATGCACCTGCATGCAGATGCCTTTTGTGGGTATTAAATATGAATTCTGAGCTGTCCCCAAGGAAGAGCAGGTGTACAAATCCCCAGATGAAACACCCTGGGTAGCAGAAAGGAAAGCTTTACATCTTTAGTCCTTACTTCCCTACTACTTGGACTTGTGAAGTTGAAAATAATTCAGCTCTTAGGATTTTAAGTATTTATTTCTGCCGCTTATGAACATTCTAAATTTTAGGACCTTACTTTGACCATATTTACTTCCTAAAGAAGATTTTGGAAGTGATATTATTGTTATATTGTGACTCTTTTGCAGAATGAATAAAATTTTAAGAGGCAACAAAACTTCAATTAATTTTTTTAATGAACAAAATTTTGATTCTTAGACCTGCAACCTTAATGAATTATAGAATTGTTGACTTGCTAAACTTTAATATTTTTCAAGCTCCTATACTTCCTTCATGCTGCACATGTTTATATGTTTTCATACAAGATGACAATAGAAAGACTTCTTGCTTTCTGTAGGTCAAAATAAGATTATTTTGCCCCCCTTGTGTTGTGCTGTTCTCTCTTCCTCTTCAATTTCGTCTCTGCTTACTACCAAAAGAGCTAACGTTTTTCACTGTTTAAGCTGAAGAATAGCTGTACTTCTAACAAAATTATTATGGGCAGAATAAAAAGGGGGAATGTGGTAGTTGTAAAGAGCAATAAAAACGTGCTGTGGAATCTTTGTACCAAAAGGTGATCTACATTATCAAAGTTCATGAGAATCCTGCTTTATAGTTTAATATATTTAACAAAATTTTTATATATACATATAAATATTTATATTCCAGGCTTTTGTTAGTCTCTATGCAACCTTAACAGTAATAGCATTTTATGTTTTAATTTCCTTAAACTAAAATCTTCCTTGGAACACATGAATGCTTCAATGTTTTGGAAAGATCTAAATATATGTCAAATATCTGTTGAGATGTATGATTTTTTTCATCCACTCAGCAATCATTTCATGTATTATTTTGAGAAACAGCACTACATGTACTGTAAATAATACAGAAAAAAAAGTATTATCTGATAAGCTGGAATAGCTCTGTCTGTTGGTTAATTACCCAAACACTAAAGAAAAGTTAGGCTAATGATTTCCAGACAGTTGTTATGCCATATCATGTTAAAGCAGCTGTTAACCATATGCACTACTGTAGTTCTGCCTATATTAAGCATTATGAAATTTTCCTTGGGGAAAAATGCTCACGTGCTTGCAGAAAACCTCTGTGCCCTCTTTTTAAATGAAATAAGTTGGTTATTCTTAGAGCATGGCAAATAATTTGTAACAAATCACTTGGTGATTTTCTCCTGCTTATGAATAAAGACTGCATTTTCCAAAGTCACCGTGCACCCAAGGAGCTGAAGTCTGGTAGCTGCAATAGAGCAGAGGGGGCACTAGGAGAGCCTCCAAAGCCAGCCCTGGTGTCACTGCACCAGTGCAGGGCTGATTCAGGTGGCCTTGTGGCTTTGGGACACAAGGTCACGTTTCTTCATGGCACTGCACCCTGTGGTATCAACCCATCAGCCCGTCTGAGGCTATGTGGCAATCCCTGACACTGCTGCTTTGCACAGGAATATGGACCTGGGGTGGGATGGGGCTCCATCTGGCCTTTTCCTTTCTGTCTGTTTGAGAGGGAGAGAGGCAGAATGATCCATGAAATCCTAGGGGCCTATGGTGGCAAATATCACAGTGATAATCACCAGAGAAACAAGATCTATAGAGAGAGGCCATCTCTTTTATTAGGCCGACTAATATTATTGATAAAAAAGAGACAAGCTTTCAGGCCAAAACCCCATTCTCAGGTCCAACACAGAAGCCTGTTTTGAGAACAGCTTGTGGATGATAGTTCAGTTGTTGGGGTTTTTGTATTTTCCCTGCTTGTTTAGAGCCTAAGAAGATACCATGTATTCTTTATAAGCACTGCCTCATTTTTCTTGAAATGTTAAAACTACAACATGATATACATCTACTACCAGTTTGATGAATATATACCATTTTATTTTATCAAACTTGCAGAATAATTTATTAACTTGCATCATCCTAAGGAAGGGTATCTATATTAACTCAAGATGAGATGACATTTACACTTATTTTAGAGATATCTGTCTGAATTTGTTACAGTTGCCTTTGTGTCCTCAGTTGCGTTCACCTTCTGTGTGTATTCAGGCAAATGTTCAGGAAAACAAATGAAGTTCAAGATGAAAATGGTTTTATTGGATAAAGATCACAGAAATGTTTTGTCTTACAACACCTACCCTGGTTGCAGTGTGAACGATTCACATCTCTCTGCCTCCTAATCACAGATCTAAGAAGAAGGCAGTTGACAGGGATATTATCTGTAAGATATAAGTCATATTCCTTCTATTCACTGTGTGTAAACCCCGGGTGTTGCACACCAAAAAGACATAGTGGGCACCAGAGGAGGACACCAACAACAGGCAAAAGTCTAAAATCACATCTTAAAAATAATGGCTGAAGGAATTTAGATTGTCTGCAGAAGAATCAAAAGGAATTGTGAAAATAGCTTTCAGATACATGAGGGTAACAGCAAGGAGAATAAAAAAATTCCCTTTGCCATTTGTGCATGAAAAAGGAAGTAATTTAAACAAGGAATAATTATCTTAGGTAGGGGAACAGTAAGAATATTGCTTCTATTGTAATAAAAAACCAACCATTGAAATAGATGTCTAGAGAAACTGTGAAGCTGAATTGTCAAAGGTTCCAAAGAACAGGTTAGAAAAGCAGATGGTAGGAATTATGTGCAGTTATATGCCCTACTATATTGGAGATGGATCAGGTAGACAACATCTTAGTGTCCCTTATAGGTGCCTTTTCTCTGACCTTACAAGTGATAACTGTGTGATGGTGGCAAAAAAAAAAAAAAGCACAAAAATGATATCCTCCAAAATAAGTTTTCTCTCTTCTGAGAGAGTACTTGACAGTGAATAAACTAAGGATTTTTTCCCTTTAAAGAATTGTCACTGTCTTTCATCTCAAACCTGACTGTTGTGATACACTGGTGTTATTCTAGCACAACTCAGTCACCCTCACAATGATCAGTAACTTAATTTCACAAGCATTTTATTAGGTTGTAGTGTAAATAGATGATTGAACAGAATGAGCCCACTGATTGAGTGCAGAGAAATATCCAGATGACAGGAGCTTCCACTGTGTCCTAGTGGGTATTTCTGAGGTCAAACAATTTCTCTCAGCAACCCAACCACTTGCTCAGATGTCTGTTCCTGCTTGTGACAGATCTGAAAAATTATGCTTTGCAAAGACACCAAACCTGCTCAGACAATGACAAACAATTTGAAAATAACTGGTCCGACTGGGTGTCCAAACTGCTGACAGAAAGGAAATGTTCATATGTGCAATGAGCATGAAAGATGAAAGCTCTTCCCTGGTGCTGTTTTTCCACTGAAGCCCTTACTCCGACCTGTGGCCTCACTAGATGACCTGTGAGAAGAGAACAGGGAGAGTATAAGAAAACATTTCCTACTAAAGCTTATTTTCTGAAGGGAAGACTGTCCAGATGTTGCAGTCATATTTTTTCATATTGCCTGCTAAAAAATCTGTAAAAAGTTAGTAAAGTGGTCTGGAAAAACAGTAAATTTTGCCTTTTGGATGCAGAAAAACTGTATTAATATTTACAGTGCATATTTATGCATTTTTCTCTTTATATATTTGGGTCCACCCAGGGCAAAAACTGCAGGGCTGAGAAAGCCGTGCAGGTCTTATTCACACCCTCCTTTCTTCAGTGTCCTGTGGACTCCAATGGCTCAAAGGCCAAGGATTTTGCTTCTGACTTCTCAACTTTCTTGCTAGATGGGAACCCTGTACAGCCTGACTCTTGCCTTCAGCACCTCCTGGCACAGATATCACCTTGCATGTGAAGTATTTCATAGCTATGAAGAGCTGAAAGTGTGCTGGGACAGTGACCCCTTCGCCCCATGAGCAGCTAGAGTGCTAAACACAACAACACTGTTGGCTGGACTAAGAGCTCTGCCCTAGGAAAAATAACTCCCAGAACTGTATCCACATGTCTGTTGGTCCATTAGTCTTGTTTATCTCAGAAAATAGGCAGAGAGTTTTTTCAGACATTTCCCATGGGCAAAGAGCTTCGAATGACCAGATTATTTGGAGATACTGCTTTTAATGACCTTGATCCTGCAAAATTATGTGGGTTTTAATCCATTATCATGCCTTTTTCATAGTTTAATCTAAATAAAAGTGTGTTCCAATCCTTTTCATCCTGTCCTCCAAACTCTTTACCAGTGCAATGGCCTGCTATGGCTGCACAATCCTGGCTGGAATAAGCCTTAATTAGCTGCCAATGATGTCATGTCCATGTCTGTGTTAAAGGCACAGGACTAAGTATTCGTCCTTATTTAATGTACTGTAGAAATTCCATTTAGGGATAGCATTTAAGACGCTTCAGAGCCAATCTTGTGTTTCTCCCGTAGTTGAGACGCCTGGCCTTCAGCCTTCTGACACTACCCCAGTTGTGCTATAATGGTCCAGAAATACACTGCCTGTTGTGTTTTATTGCTCATGTGAAAACTGTCCAATTCCTTGTCAGTTGACAAGGGAGGAGCGCTGCAGTGAAGGATTGCACAGCAGTGTGTCTGGGAGCGATGTTATTTCACACCAGCAGCAACCTCTCAGTGTTTGCGCGGCAGCCCAGCAGAGCCTTGGTGCTCTTGCCACGGAGCAGAGAGCAAACCCCATTGTAGTCATTCTCTCTGCCAGAGAGACTAATGCATGCTGCCAAATATCTCCCCTCAACACATTTATTGAACATTAAACCAGCAGAATAGCATTGAATGAAGTCCAGTAATTTTATAGGATATATTTTAGTCGCTAGACTTTGAAGACTAGTCCAATGTTAATTATAAAGTTTCTGTGTCTGGATAACATATTGTTAACAGTTATTTTGTAAGTGCTAATGGCAAGATGGAAGATTTCCAATAGTTTTATTGAGGAAGTGGCAATTAAAATGTTGAGCACTGCAACATACATACAAAATAAAAATAATCCTGCATACACAGCACTTTGTGTCTAAAAAAACCCCAAACCAGAAAAAACAGGGATGAATATTTTCTTTTGAAATAAATGCAACCGTTTTATTTCTAAAAAGTTTTGCTTTTGGAAAAAAACCCAAATGTTGATTTACTTGCCAACTTCAAATGTCACAAGCCTTGAACAAGTTTGACATTGTTTAAAAGCACATCGTGAAACTATTAGAAAGCTAAGACAAGTTGCTATGTTATGTTTTTCCACACTCAAAGAGCAACAATATGTTCTCAGTTTGAGTAATTTCTTTTAGATTAAGGGAAACAAAACAAGAAAGAACAAAAGCAAAGTGTTCACAAGAATGTGTGGAAGTGTCTACACAGGACAATTTTTAATGTGTCAGTGGATAAAGGTGCTGTGCAAACACTTCCCCACGAGGTCGGCTGGGCACACCTATGCTCCCTTGCCTACATGTAATATAACATAAAAAAGGACTACCTACAGCTCTGTATCAGCCATCACTTAGCAGGTTCAACATGGATTTTGCTCTGCAGAGCAAATGGCTACCACCTGCTGAAAAAAGGAGTCCTGGTGGGATCTAGAGTTGAGATGGGAGTTGAGCAACACGGGGCTGGCTGTTAGTGTGAAGTTGGTCAGTGTGAGGCACTTAATCCCTGCAAGCTGAGCAGGAGCTGTGTTTCCAGCCATTTGAGTGTGTTTAGGTTTGCTTGCAACATACCTGTTTAATCTAAACCTGCTGCAGTGGGCAGGTTTTAAGGCCCTTCCTTAATGCTTTTCCAGACAGCTCTGTTTCCAGACAGCTTGGTGAGGCTGGATTTCACATCCTCTTCTGGTTGAGTAGATGTGAACTCTGGGGAGCCAAAAGCCACTCTGGGCTCCCAGGGCATATCCTCGGCTCCCTTGGCAGTCTCAGAACAAGTAACAGCCTTTTGGCAGCTGCAGGTATCTGAGGGGAATAAGGAGATGCATTTGCTAATTTTCGAGATCCCTGAGAATTGATCAGCCATAGCAGAGCCACCCTGGATTTCCCTCTCCTTCTCTCCCTTTTCCTCTTCTTTTCTCCCTGCACTCTGGTCTCAACACTGCTTTCCTCACTGGGAATTTTCTATTTTCAGTTCACTGCCTCTCCTGTTGAGAAAAGATGCATCAAAGGTTTTATATAGAATTTTGAAATATAGATTAATTTTAGAATAGATAGAATCCAATGAAAATCCCTGGGGTAACAAATGCCAGCTTTGGGCACTTGACTGAAGCATAATTAATCTTCTGTTCTTTTTGTAATCTTAGGGAATTGAGTGAGCCATCTCCAAGAGACAAGTCAGCCCATCAGAGCTCTGAATCATCAAATCATCACTGGAGAGAACTTTCACTCTCCACTGTCTACAGGGAAGTCCATTCCTAGCACAGGTGATGCAACTTGAGGTTCCTGAGGTTTGATGGGGCAAACCTGGACCATCTGTCCTGATACCTGCTTGCTCATTTGCTCACACAAACCAATAAACTGAAGATGTGAAGGTACACTAGCACAGCAAACAGCAATATCAAACTCCCAAATGAATAAGAATTTAAGACTAAATGTTCCCTGACTGTTGTTCCTATCTTTTCCCTTGCATTTCCACAGGAGGAAAAAAAACCCAAAAACAAAGAGCAAGGAATCACAGCTTTGATCTCCTTTCCTTTTTTCTTTTTTCCTCTGCCTCTCTTTTCCCTTTGGCAGAGAAAATATAAGGCAGTGAAGAGGTTCTGACCAGATTGAACACCCACACATCATGCATGGTTCTCTAGTGGGACTTCTGTGGCAGAGCAAAAGAACTGGATTTTGGGGCTGCTTGCAGTCCCTGGGCAAGTTGTAGTGGAAGCCATTCAGCCTCCTTTAAAGTTCAAAGCTGTGATGCATCAGTGATGTCTGGCTGGACACAGAGGAAATATGCCAATGTGGATCTAAAGTAGCTCAATCCTGCTGACCTCCTGTGTGAGCCAACTCTTTTTCAACAAGCTTTTAAAAAATACTGCCTCTCCTCTGCAGTGCAGAGCTGTCTGAGTGCATCTTACAGAACATTGTTTGAGGGCTCGACACCTCTGAGCATTGGGGAAGTTTGACTTCACACCTTGCATGATGTACCTCAGCTGTACCTCTCATCCAGCAGTAGTCAGCCTTTTTAGTCCACAGTCCCCTTTCTAATTTTTTCAGGGAATATGCCCATCACCACGAATATAAGGATTCTGGCAGGAGGAGGTTGCCTGTTTCACTTGCAGTTTCCAGGCCCTTTCAGAGTAGTTTACAACTTCCAGCTGACCTTTGGGCTGAGACCCATCCCATATTTGAATGGCACCTCAAATCTTTTCCTTGAAATTACTAACCCGTCTGATTTTAGACACTGAACATAGCCCCAGAGCAGATCCCTGGGCTTGTTTTTAGCACCAGTTTTAGCACCAGGTTTTGTGAGCACCATTCAGGTTGATGAGTCCTGAGCTGGGCAAGAAGTGGCTGTCCTGGAGAAGCAGTAGGAGTGCTCTCCAAGGACACACTTCAGCTAGTCCCTGGGCTGCACAAAGGGACCAACCAGTGTCAGCCATTATATGGAAAATCCAGTAGAGATAAAAGAGCACTTTGGAGATCTTCAGCTGTAAAACCTGCCACAGACACTTTTCTAAATCAATCCAAGCTTTATGTATAACTTGATAAAAGATTTATTAGGTGAAGGATAATAAATATGTTGAAATGAAAGGTATGGAAAATAAAAGTAATATACCTGTAAATGGTCTGCTATGCTATACTGACTGAACTAAATAAGAGCCTGTCTGGGACAAGTTGCTCCATATTTACAAAAAA
>VZRX01015772.1:41656-79503 GCA_013398075.1 Notiomystis cincta | reverse complement strand
AAGCAAGGTATAAAGACTGTGTCAGGTCTGTGGTAAAGAGCAGAATTTTCTGACCACTGATGCTCCATTTCTCCAGCTGTTTCTCCAGGGTCTCTATTAGCTTAAGAGTGGATTTTGAGGTGTTAGGTGTCAGCATTTGTGCTATTGTTCACAACAAGTCACAGTCAGCCTGCAGCTCAAGATCAAAAGACACGAGGCAGCAGACTCTGATCGGGAAACACAGACCAGTGGGGCAGATGCTGGATGCCTTCTGTGAGTGGTTAAATGACCCATCTGGTAACTAATGGGACCCTGACACTGTGAATTTCTGCTATTAAGAAAGTTAGGAACACCTGGAGAGAGCACTGAAACTTTCCAGGAAATGGTTATACTGGTACTTTTGGTGTGGCCTAAGCAGTGATTTAAAGGCAATGTGCTTGAAAGCATCCTTGCAGTACACTCTGAAAACTGTGCCAGGACTGAACTGCTATATGAAGAGAGAAGACTCCAAGAGAAAAATTCACTATTCACAGACAGACTCTTCTACTGATGATGTTAGAATTTTTCACTGAGAATATTTCTGTCAGTAGAGAATCATCTCCAGAAAAAAGTCAGCAGTAACGAACATTTATTTTCATTATTCCATCACCTAAAAATGTCAGCAGTGCTCTCTATGCCATCTCTCTTTGTCAAGATGTATCTATTCTGTAGGGAGAGCAGTGAAAACACTTCACACCAAGTAAATGTTCATGTGTGTGACCCATTAATGCCATTTTACTTTATTACAGCTACACTCTTCAAAGGCAGTATATAATATCAAATAGGGCTCATTAGAAAACAGTATGTCATTTCTGATTTGGCTCTGCTGATGGAGTAAAGGTTGAGAATAGGGGGGTTTTGTGTGTATTTTGTATTGGCTTTGGGTTTTTTTCTTTCCATTGGATTCCAGCTTAAAATGAAGCAATGCTAGAACAGAGGTCAAGAACTTGGAAGAATTCGTTCAAGCAGAACCAGGTACAGCTTGATTCAATATCAATATTTCATATGTTCTGAGATTGTGGTTCAAACTATGAGATAGCAGAACACCATTTTTATAGCTTTCCATCTGTGAGAAATTATTTCTCAAAGCACTCTGTATGAACAATCTAGCAGATATTCATTTTTGAGATCTTATATTCTGCTAAGTGGGATCTTTTTGATGCACAATCTGGCTGTGATAGTAATTTTAAAACTAGAGAGAGAATTTTTAGAGCCAGATTCATAAAAATAAATGTCTTTCACACAAAGTTATTTTCCATGATGCATTAACTCCTCCTTTTTTAGGCATTTGTAGGAAAGTAATATACTCAATATTATATACTCATGGAACAAAGGAAGAATGGATCAATGTAAGAATCATAAGGAGATTATAAAGTTTGTATTTAACATAACATTTCATTTAAATATTTTCTTGTTTATTTCAGGGTATAAATACAAATTCTCTGAGTTTGACAACAGCTAAAACTCTTTGATGGTGCAGCACTAAAAACATTTTGCATTGATGCTCTCATAAATATGATGCAGTTGCAGCATATCACATACCTGGTATTTAAGGCATTTTGGAAATGTTGGAAATCAGTTTCACCTACCCAGAATTCAGGAACCATCTGAGACTGCCTGTCTTGACACATCAGGCTGGAAACTTGTTTTCTGTGGCCAAGAGGACACTGATGTGGCCAACAGGATACTATCATGGCCACTGTATCCCATGCCACTATCTTTGATTTCCCAAACCTGATGAGCAGGAATTGATTTAGAACAGGAAGGACTGGTGGTGGCTCTTGTTACCAATCTGTAGCCAGGCTTGCCACATACCTTTCAACCAACAGTGAAGATTCTTAACTTACCATTAAAGTGGCCACCATACACTTGGTTTAATCTTACCATCCTTTCGCTGTGGTATCAAGAAATCTCTAATGAATTTGTAGAAGCCACATTGGTGACCCACCCAGTAACTTCAGTCACTTATGTCAAGGCTGAATTTGAAGCTCTGTGTCAAATGTTATGCAGAAGAACACGGAAGCTGTGGATAAAACAACTTTTTCTGGCCTTATCATCCATGACCCCATTGTATTACACAACAGGTTTATATGGAGGTGTTAGAAACTGTTGCATTCACCATCACCCTGCTTTTATGGCACTTCTCTAAGCTTTTGAAATATGCTGCAGTGGCACACGAGCTTCCAAACAAGGCTGCTTTGTTCATGTGTGTGTATGTGATTGACCAGGAAATTCTCATTCTTGCTGTCCCAACAGCCTTGTCCCTTTCAGTTTTGCTCACTCCAGTTTTATGTGCTGTAGGCACATTCTGCAACTAAGGGATGAGAACTAGAAAGTGAGTGCCAGAAGTTAAATCCTGACTTTACCAAGAGTGTTAGCAGTTCTGCCACTGTTTCTTGTGGAACCAGGTTTTTAGCTCAAAGGGACCTGGTAGGGAAATGCAGGTTTCCTCATATATTTTCCTTTTTTATTTTTAATTCCTTGTTTGTGTTTTTCCCTTCCCCAGGGTGGAACCCAAGTGTAAAGAGACCAACTTCAGTATACATTGAGGATCTTTGGAAATGTCTCCAGAACTACCAGACATTTCTAATGTGTAAGTGCTGACCTGTTCCATGGTGGATGCATTACCAATCCAATAAGTCTAGAAGAGCCAGAGTTCCTACATGTGCCAAGGACTGTCCAATGCATCATGAATGCATCAGCCTCACAGTGGATGGCATGTGGGAAGGAATTGCCTGTCAGAGGTATGTGGCAACCCCACTCATGCAGATGGCTCTCTGATGAAACAGTGTGGCTTTGATGCTTTTTGTGGGTGAAGAAATGATTATCAGAATGGTTCAGAAAGAGATCCTCACCTGTGGTGTTTTGAGAGGTTATGTGCGACCAGCAGGGAAGGCTCGCATTTCCTCATTTAGGGTTTAATAAGGAAATACATTTGCATATTAAGAAAAAGTTTTTATTTTTACCCAAAAGGGACGAAATAGCTAACTCACTCATGAAACCAAATACAAGCTAAGACACTTACCTGTTTATCTGCTCTAAAGCTTTCATCATCCACCTCTGTAGCCTCTCAGAGTCTTCTGGTAGGAAAGGACAGTGACTAATGCGCCTCATGGTGTCTTTTGCTCTTTTTCTTCCCTTGCCTCAGGTACAGGTCTTGACTGAAATATCAATTGACAGCTGTCTGTCACCCACATCTGTTCTCTTGTTCCAAACACTTGAACTTTCATATGTTCAAATTTTGAAAAAGAAGAAATCTTGACCACCCAAAGGTGGCAAGTGGCTAAATGGAGGTTTAGGTTTCACCTCCCCTAGGAAACTACTTCCATGGCAGGATCTCTTGACAACAAGGGCTATTCCATCTACTGTTTTGGGGTTTGGTAGCTGTATTGACCTGGAAAAGTGCCGTATTCTTAATGATTCTTGGACACTTTAAAATAAAAGCAAAATATCAACAGTAAAATTTAACAGCACATAGTTAAGAACAAAAGCAATAGTGAATGAAAGGATCAGTTGACAAGAAGGAAGCCCTTGAGATGCTTTTATTGTTACAGGACAGAGTGGCTATAGTCTTCAGGACCTAGAAAATCTCTACTGCTGTTGTGTCAAACCCCAATTTTGATGGCTCTCATTCAGAGAAAAAATCATTATATGTCCATACAGGAAGTTTAATAGGGGTTCTCTGATAATGGGGTTCATATTCCAATGTTCATTCTTCTTCTGTCTGTCTAAAGACTCTTCCCCAGTGTGAGCACAGAGAGGGGCCTAAGGGGTGCTGCTGTATGTAAACATGTTATAAAAATGGTGTCAGCTTGAGCGTGGGGTGTGTGGAGGGGTTGAACATGGGCATGGCATTAAGCCCCAGGTCACCTTTATAATTTGAAACTTGAAAGAATAACTCCATCAGACCTCTGCAGGAGGGGATTCCCCTGAAACAGTCCCAACAATGGCAGCATTACTGGGTACTAGGGCCTCTTTCAGCAGAAGGAAAAGATACATTTTGAAATGTGTGGGGAGACTTTTGATATTTCTCCTTCTTCAGATGAACAGACATCTGGAGGAAACCAGTACACGTCATCTTAGAGCCTAGATCCAACTGTGAAACCCTTCACAAAGGTCTCCATTACAGGAATCTCTGCAACTTCTAATCTAAGAGTCTGCTTTGTTCAGTCTGAGAATAGAAATGGGCCAGGACTGAACAGCAGCACAGGGAAACAGGCTCTGTAGAGCTCAGAAAAGAATTAATAAGATAAAGGGTGTTCAGCTCTGGAGATGTTTGCTCCAGCCTCTAACTCTCCATTACAGAGAATTGCAGAGGTTTGGAATGGCACTGCAAGTCCATTGTGTGGATGCACTGACATTTTCCAATGGGGGATACTAAAATGGAAAGAAATTAGAAACTCATATGTGGGTTATAACTTCAAACATTTTGACAGGATAAATACATGCGGAGTCCTTAGCAATGCTGTGCAACTTTTTTTTGAAATTTATACTCCCTTATGTACTAGTAAGCAGGGGGAGTTCAAACAGCAATCAGCCAAAACTCAATAGGTATTCTCCATCTGAATAGATTTTCCTTATAGTTGCCCTCAAAGCAGCATAATTTCTCATATTGGTTGAAGCTGATTTAAGTGTTGGGTCTGCTCCAATTATTTGTTAAGCCTTCTGTCTTTATTTTATAGCTTCTATGATACAACTGACCAGCTCACAGAAACATCTGCTGCAGGCAAAGGCAAAGAATACTAGAATCCTACCAATGTTTAGGTGATCACTTTGTCCCTTTTCTGCCATCATTACCTCTGAGGGTGGCCTCAAATGCAGATTACGCTATTCTGAAATGTCATTGTGTTAATTTTGTAGAGGTGGGAATTTATTGCTCATTTAATCTAAGTTGATCTTTTTTAGCTAAGTGTACAATTAAATTTACAGTATTTGATGGAGATCTGGGTGGCTTATAGCACCAACCTCTCACTTCTAAGCACAGAGTTAAAGTTCAGCCAGAGGTCTTGCATAATATGAGTTTTCAGGGATTTTAGCATAGTCCCCACTGGAGCGTTATCTACAACACAAACAACTATACATCACTTGGCAATTCAGGACAAAATTTGATTAGGAGACACCCTATTCTAGCTAATTTTAACATGTAGAAGAGTGTTCTCCCTTTGCACAGCAGTTATTTCTGGCAAGACCTGGAACTGTTAATGATGAAGAGGAGATTTGCCATACTACTAGCTTTTGGGCCTATCAAATTTGGCACTTCTCTTAACAAACCTATAGCATGATATTTCACCTAAAACATATTATTGAAAGGTGACTGATCCAGTGCCAAGGAGATCTGAATCTCTTTTTTAGAAACAATCCTTTGGCTTTCATTATATTTTATAGGTTTTATTTAACCCAACACTATCTAGTGCCTTCAGTGCCATATTTTCTAAACACCTTGTAGTGAATGATAGCATTTTATAGATAAAGGTCCTTTCCTCAGCAAAACTATTGCACATTTTAATAATGGGCTTCATTTTGCCTAAGGCTATGTCATAATTGTCCAGTCTAAGCAAGTTCTTCCTCTAGTAAATCGAATGGCCAACCTCTAGTGAGGGACTCCCATACCAACTTCCTGCAAAAATTCTCTTTTCAGGGTTGTCTGTTCACTGAGGTTATAACCTTAAATGCTGGAAACATTCAAATCCAGTTTGAAAACAGTTCAAAAATCCATTATGCCAAAGAAGACACTGCTAAGAGAACATGTTTTCCAAAGACCCATTCAAATACACACATATTCAAATCAACAAAATTCTCCTAAACGATAAAAATTTAGACAAAAAATTTTCCTTTTCAAGGACTTGCATGAGGAAAAATAAAAGTCTGTGGAGCATTACACTGTGGTGAACTACCCCCAGTTTTTGGTTGCAAAGGAACTTTCTGCCAAGCAAAATCACAGAGACTGATTTAAGCAGAAATCAACTTCAATTGCGTGAGCAAAAGTGGGAGCAACATTTTGCTTGGGCAAGTGCAGTTGTAAGGAGACATACAGAAATCTTTCAACTGCCTTAAATTCCTGCACTTCTCACCTCTTTTGCTAAGTATGAGCTGTATGCTAACATTCTAATGATATTTTGAAGTGTTTTAAATTGGATGTTAAAACCTTAAGACACACGAAGTTCTGCAGAACTTCAATGCCTCTTCCCTGTGTACTTGCTGCTGTAAAAAAGGCAACCAAAGCCCTAATCATTCAGCAAAACATTTCCATGCTTTTTTCCAATGTTGTTGTCCCCTCTCTTTTCCTCCATCTATTCAAAGTCATTCACATTTTACCTTCCAAGTCCTTCTAAATATCAGCCTTTTGCTATTTGGCAGTTTATAGCACACATTTAACCATCAGCTTTGCTATCAGCTATTTATTTGTACCTTTTGTTTTTTGTGGAACTGTATTTCACAGCTTCTTATTTTAAATAGCCTATTACTCATTGAATTAGATGAGTCTTTAATTTATTTTTCTCATGAGAAGAAGTTAATCTTTTTCTGTTGGCTGTTAGCTGATCTCTGTAATGATGCAAATGCAGTTTGTTTCCCAAAGATTTGGTTGTAAGTGTTTTCTGTCTCCTCTAATTCTATCTGCATATCTGATCATACTGAATATCATATTTAGATGAGCTGCCCAAGATGTACTTGTTTTGGCATCTCATGCCTACCTACACACTATTCTCAGCATCTACTCATGTCTGTCAGTTGCCAGAAACTCCACAATTATCACTCCTAAAAGAGGAGCCCAGTTTTAGAGGAGTTCAAGAGATGGTTGAACGCCTCAGAGTTATGAAGTGCCTTAAACCATTGTAAATGCAGCTTTCTAAACAGAGGAGGGAGATATTATTGAGTACCCCCACCAAGAAGTATGTGAACAGAGATCAGCCTGTGGTGGCCACGTGTTGCCTGATCCCTCAGCACTGGACCAGCCACAGTACCAAAACACCAGGTATGTATGGAAGGGTTATTGAATGGCAGAGGACAATAGGAAGTTGAGGATGCTGGAAAAGCTATTAAGGTGCACAGGACAAAGCTTTTGGGAAAATCAAGTTTGTTTAGGTTTATTCTCATGAAACAAAATGTTTACTGTAACTGTCTCTTCTAAAGAGCTGTTACATGCTGCTTTTTACTTTCCTGACTATTTCCTTATTTTTATATTCTCCTCACATCTCATCTTCTCCATCTGACTGCTATGCAGTTTCCTACTCATATAGTCATATGAAGTCTAATATATGCTAAAACCAGACATGGCTAATGATTTGTTTTCCTTTTTTATCTATAAAAGTGATCGGGGGAGAAGGGGAATTCTTAGCTTGCAAAAGAACCAGATGAGTTTACCAAAGCTGCCCACCCATTCCCAGCCAGCCTGGGGACATTGTATTCAAACAAGCCCTTCCAATACTTCACAGAGCCAATTCCTTGACCACTGAGGTTTTACTAGCCCACAAAAGAAGAACCACCTCCCTTCCACTGGTTTCCTCATCTCTACCAGTACAAAACTTAATTTTACACATTGACAAAATAGAGGTCTTTTTTCCTTTTTCCTGCAGCAAAGATACAGAAGGGCCATAATTGCCTGCAGACACTGAGCCTTATACAGCATCATAGTGTAAAGCTTCATTACACTCAGGTGACTGACCAGTACAAGAGAGAACTTGGAGGTAACTTCTAATTTGTTTTGGTGGTCAACATCATGAAACAAATGTTGAGCCAGATGGCTTGTCTACCTTGTAACAGCAAATCTGCCACCTCAGAACTAGAGATTAACCAGATCAACACATTAGGAAAAACTTTTTAGAGAAAACAGTTGTAATATAAGGAGAAGGAAACAGAGGCAGGAGCACAATTCAGTATTATTCCAAGAAAGATGAGACTGAATATTGATAATCACTTGCAAAGGATACAGCAAAAACTTCATAGCAGAAACATCCACTTCAAACAGAGACTGGAAGTCAGCCAAACCCCCTAACCTGTCGGCGACAAATCATGGTTGTGTAAGACATCCTCCAAATCATAGAAGAAACTAAAGAGGGGAGGGAGCAGAGCAGATGTTTGGAGGTCATTAACAGGAGCTCAGTTTTCCTTGCCTGGTGGCTACCTCTAGAGATATCTGATTCCCAGAAATTTCCTTGACCTCCAAACATCTGCTCTCTTCTCCTGTTTTCTTTACATCCGTACTGCAGAGAGCCTCATGCAGTCACAACCTTTTCAGTCCTTTCCTATAAAATATTTGTATCTCACTCCCCTAAATCATGAAGAAAAATATTTAACAGGTCTGTGCCTATCATCATTCATGGTAGGACCTTCATGTTCACTGCAGTTGATGCTAAACTGTACTACTTGGCTCCTCTTACCTTGTGTGCTGTGAATGTACACATAAACTGTACAAATAAACTAAGCTAAGGTATTTAGTTCTTTTGATTTCCTTATATTCTGTACTTTGCCACTTCTTTATCAGCTGCTCTTTGTCAAGTCCTCAGACTCCATGAGAACTAGACAGGCCTGAGACAGCTTTATTACTTTGCAAAACATGGGGGCCAAACACATATTTCCAAGTATGATTGCTACTACTTTTCTTTCCTCTAATGGTCAAGCATATCTAGGGAAAGTTGTGTACAATGAGCTCTGGTATTGCTCAGGAGCCCATTATCTGTAGCCATTTAGAATGTTTTCCCCTGGGACAGTGATAGCCAAAGTCATTCTTCCGTTTTGGATGGGTAGTACTGTATTTGTGCCTTTTTTTCCCCCCATACCTCCCAATTTTAATTCAAATAACAAATAGATTACATGTGCTGCAATAAGCTTCCTTGCTAATCTTCTCACATCCCTCAGCACTCATGTCTAGCAGATAGTAAGTTTCTTGTGTGATCACATATTTTAAACATCTACTGCTTATTAATATAAGTTTATAGAGTAAATATTTTCTCTATATTATCTAGTTTACTAGAAGGATTTTTTAAAATTCTTTTTTATTGAAGTGTTTTGTTAATCTGTTTCTCAGAAAGCTCTTGCTATCCCAGACATTTTGGAGTCATTCTTTGTTCCTTTGCTCACATCCTTGCCAAGATTAACGGTTTTTGGACTAAGGAACTGATTCTGTGTCACAACAATCAATACACCTGCATCTAGAGAGGGACCAAGTCCCTTTTTCATGATTTGGATTAATGGGAAAACCTTGAGAGTTTAGAAGTGAAAAGGACCTTGGAATTAAAAATTACAATTTTTGCATAGGAGCCTAACTCAGAGACTGTTGAGAGAGCTCAACAGTCAGCAACTACCCCCAGCCTTCAGGCTGCTTTGTGATTTCTTCCTTCCTCTCTCACTCTGTTGATGTCCCTGGGGGGGTATCTCTGTGGCATTTTCTTTTAATTGCTATTCCCTAATATTGCTAAATGATCATGTGCCTTTTTTTACCATCTCAGTGCTGAAATCTCATCAAACCTCTCTCTGCCCTATTGCCCTCTGCATTTCTGTTCCTGCCCTCGTTTCTTGGGATGGTCATGCTTTTTGTTCAGCTCAGCTGTGCTGACAATGAGGAAGAAAGTTCTTCCTGAAGGAACTAGTGTGGGGAGTCAAGGTTTGAGTCCACCTCAGCTTCCTGTGGGCAATCCCTAGGATCTGCCTACTCTAATGAGGGGGTGTTTTCCATTCTCACAGGGATGAACACATGAAGACCCCTTCTGGAGGGAAAATGATGGATGGAAGCAGAATCTGAACTGTTTTGAACTCTTTGGATGTTCTGAACCTGGATGGAGCAGTGTCAGTGCTAGCCCCTACTTTCTAGGGAGGTAATCTCTTCCTCCCAGGTGGGAGCAAAGCCCATAGTCCCTTCAGGGTTCAGCCCCATCCTCCCAAGGTGTTTACTGTGGTTTATGTGTCTTGAGCTAAATGCACAGAGGATACACAGGCTTCAGCTGGCCCAGAAGAGACATATCCCGTCTCCATGGCTCAGGCCACCATATACACATCATTCTGTATTCAAAACCCATTTGGTGCCTTCCCATTGGTTTCTACCAGTCCTAGTTTCTGACAAAATAATGACTGAGGTGCCAGCTACATCAGACTGGGGGTTGATCTGTAAATGACTATGAAAACTGCATTCCTCTGGGACAATGGACTTTCAGACTTGCTGATAAAAGTGTAACTATAGTGAGCAGCAAGGAGATAAACCTAGTCTGGAAAAGAAGTAATTTCCTAGCTGTTAATGGTAATTAAACATGGGAGCACTTTACCACAGAAGACCACAGACTTCAGCAAGCTTAGGTATGTTTCCAAAAAGCATGACCACCTGGCACCTCTGGCAGCAAAATTAGTTGGGTCTAGGTTTGCAAAGGGATGAGGAAGTTGGTTTACATGATCCTGGTCTTGCTGGTCTTGAACACTGGGAGCTGGTGGGTTCCTCTGATCATGCCACTCTTTGTCACTCTGAGGAGGGGAAGGAGTCTCACATTTGCCTTTCTTCATTAAGAAAACAAGTTAAATGAAACTTATGTTTCTGAGTAGCAGCCATCAAAAGACGGGTTATGATCTGGATGAAAGCTTGGAATGTTTTAATTTTGTTTATGCTCTGAAGAAGTGGGAGTCTGGCCTTTCCCTCTAGTGACCTTGTCTTTGTCAACGTGAGTTAGCATCAACAGGATTGCTCCAGGACTGCAACAGCACAGAGCTTAGGAAGGGTTTTTGGAAGCCAGGTAAATATGTGGTTAGCACAGACAGAGTTCAAAGCTAGCAAGGGATATGCTGGGACAGGACAGATCAGCATGCTACAATGGTAGTAAGCGTTTGGGAAAAGCTTGGCTGTTTAGCTCACAGAGTTGGGTCCTCTGTGAAGAAAGGATTTTCATTCCTATCAGATTGGTAGGACTTCTAGAAATACCTTGTCTTTTCCTCTTCTTTGTGGTACTGGTTTTCCATTTGAACATGTCCTGCCTGTCTCCACAGTACAGGGACCACCTGACTGATGTTGGTCTCCACTTGCAGTAATTTCTCGAAGGCTGAAGTGCATCAGTCTTTGAGCAAGACACATGAAACTGTCTGAATGGACTGGAGCACCAAGGAGAACAAAGTGAATCCTTACGTGGTTTCTTCTGCCTTAAGTTTTATAGAAAGAAGAAAGCTGTGGCTAAGTTATGATTAAGAATTGAAGGAGACATTTTTTAATCAAAGATTATTCAGTGGGTTTGGGGTGTTTCTTTTGGATCTACCCCTCTTCTCTGCCCTTGGAGGTCAGAGCACTATTTACTGAAAGGATGGTTTGGACAGAGCCTGTATTTTGGGGTGCTGTCTGTGGGGGAGGCAGAAGAGGCTGGCTGTGCTACACAGCAGGGTGCTGGCTGGAGGTGCTGGTGACCTGTGTGAGTGATAATGAGGTCAGGGCATGGCTCTGAAAAGTTCTGAGTCTTGGAGTGGCTGGGGAAACAAGCTAAAATAACAGCTACATGTGGTGTGCTAAATTATGAGGCCAGCAGAGAGAAATCAGAGAAAGGGGAATGTCTGGGGAGCATGGGAGGGGGCATAGAACCTAAAGGACATGGAGGAGTCCTGTAAGCAGAGGGAATCGAATGCATTGTCTGGATCAAGGTGGGAATAAATGTAGGAGGCTGACAAGGCTTTGGACTTCAGGATCTTGAAATTACTCAGGGTATTTGGGTGAGGGATAGAAGTTAAGAATTTGGGTTTCTTGCAGTGGGCATGCATGAAGCATTTGTCCATCTGGGAACTACTAGGAAAGGCTAGGAAAGACTTCATTAGCAGGTGTAGACACACAGAAATCTTTTCCCTCTCCTTTTCAGCTACCATGTGCTTTGTGCTCCTGACA
Source organism: Notiomystis cincta (assembly GCA_013398075.1). Classification (NCBI taxonomy): domain Eukaryota; kingdom Metazoa; phylum Chordata; class Aves; order Passeriformes; family Notiomystidae; genus Notiomystis; species Notiomystis cincta. The sequence continues at coordinate 67,643 of VZRX01015772.1, read as the reverse complement.
ACTGCTGCATTCTTTTCACTGTATTCAGGTAGGAGAACCTTCCCCAAAAAGCTTGGGTGGTCTTCAGGTAAAACTGGAAATTAAAATTAGAATTTAGACTCTTTGATCTATCCCCAAAGTCACACTCACGCTAAAACCTACTAATCAAGAAGTAGCTGTCATAGAGATACAGCAATTTCTGAAGACCCCTTTGGATAAGATTTCTGATATTGAAAAATACAGAAACAAATTCTCAAAACTGAATGACTCTACAGAAACTGTGGCTCTTAATTTTTATGTTGCTGTGGCTATACTGATGTTTTTTTCTGGTTTAGGCAATGTCATCCCCCCCACCTCGTCTCTAGTCACTTCTTCTCTTTACAACATCCCACATATTTTCCTCTCATTTAGAGTGTTCAAGATCTAATAATTTTCTCTTTATTATAGCAACTTCTATGTTACCTCCTTTCTTGCATAAAAAAATACAATCTCAAGAACAGATCTAGCTTTTTGTTGACATGCATGCATCCCCTCCTGGTTTGTTTCCAAGTTAATTCAGCTTTAAAAGCTGTACAACATAGGTCTTGTTCTGTATCATCTTCAGCCAGACATCATTTGACCATATCAGATTGCTTTTCTTCACCGTCTCATTCACATATCCACTTGTCTCACTCTATTTTAGTGTGAGAAAAAGTCTTCCTTCAGCTTCTCCACTATGTATTCTTCTTCCCTCCATGGAATCCATAAATTTTGTCCTGCCAACACAAGCTCAAGCCAGAGCAACCAATAATACTTCCCTCTGATGCTTACATTCTGCATTATTAATGTGTACTGTTTTACTTGCCCATTTGTATTGCAACTAACTCTTCATGCCAGCATATGAGCCTCTCTGGATAAACAAATAGTCCCAGAATACGCAGGGGAACTCAAAGCCCTCATTACAAAAAATGAAATGGTCCTGTTCAAAAGAATGAAACCAACTAATTAGGTCCTACAAAATCCAATTTTCTGAGCAAAGTTCCCCAGACCATTCATTTTTTAAAATCACAGTACTTTATGTTATGAAATGTCTCAAGTCTTTGAATTTTCCGTTTAGCCACCGTTATGTCATATTTCAAATTCCTGTCACTCTTATTTAAGTCTTCAATAAGTTAAAATGTTATTTTGAGTTTGTAACACTTTTCCCAAATATACAGTGAACATAAATCAAATATTCATCATATAATAATGATTGAAGTATATAACATTCCAGACAGGTTTAGATCAACGGCTCAATGTGGTAGTGGATGCCAAAGATGAGTGGCCTTCCTCAGGGGTCGGTGTTGGGATGGGAGCTGCTTAACACCTTTGTCAGTGACACAGACAGAGGGACTGAGTGCACCCTCAGCAAGTCTGCTGGTGACACCAAGCTACAAGGAGCAGCCAACACACTGGAGGGAAGGGATGTTATCCAGAGGCGCCTGGACAGGCTTGAGAAGTGGGTCTGTGTGAACATCATGAAGTTCAACAGAGCCAAGTGCAAGGTCCTGCACCTGGGTCAGGGCAATCCCAAGCACAAACACAGACTGGGTGGAGAATGGGTTGAGAGCAGCCGTGAGGAGAAGGACTTGTGGGTGTTGGTTGATAAGAAGCTCATTGTGTGCTTGCAGCCCAGACATCCTGGGCTGCATCAAAAGAAGTGTGGCCAGCAGGCTGAGGACGATGGTTCCTCACCTCTACTCAGCTCTTTTGAGCAATGCATTCATCGCTGGGGCCCCAGCACAAGAAGGATGTGGATCTGTTGGTGGAAGTCCAGAGGAGTGGCTATGAGGATGATCAGGACTGGAGCACCTGTGCTACGAAGACAGGCTGAGAGAGCTGGGATCATCCAGCCTGGAGAAGAGAAGGCCCCAAGGAGACTTTATAGCAGCCTTGCCCTGGTTTGTAGCTACAATGCATAGGAACTCTAGGTCTCTAAGGGTGCCAGGGATCTGTTCCCTTTTAAGTAGAAATTCTCTCCATCCACCACAGCTGTTTTCTGTATTGTACGTATACAGCCCAGTGCAAAGTCACCACTATCATCACTGGAACAGCATGTGGAGATAAAAAGAAAAATAAATTCATCCTCTGCATCCAGCAATTCAGATTTTTCTCCACAAAGAGGTTATTTCTATTACTTTTTCTGTGTTTTATGTAAGCACCACGACTCCAACCACATATGAGCAAACACACCAGCAGCACTTGGAGCAAGGGAAAAAGGGTGGATGTACTCCAAAGGTCACATTTCCACCAAACACACCCAGCTGAGTGCATTCAAAACCAGCTGGAACATCAAGTTAGTGTTCAGATCACCTCACAGGGTGTCACACACACATGGCTTCTTCACTGTGTACAAAAGCAGAGACACATCCAAAGTAGTCAGGAAGTTAAGTTACATTTCTGCCATGTCACTTACTGTCTTAATTTGCATGAAGGTTTTTTTTTATCAGGTCGAGTACAGCAGGTACTGAAGATTTCCATCCATTTTATTTTTTCTACTTAATTCTGGAATTCTTTTTTCTAGAATCCTGCAGGATGAAAATTTCTCGCTTCAGATTTTTCTTCGTGGTGCTGGGGAGCTGAGAATGCTCAGCTGTGCCTACAGGCATAGATTAAAATGACAAGGTAGGTGGGAAACCTCTGTTTCAGGAAGCACTCACACTTCAAGCACATAGAGCAGGACCAAGGCAGACACAGTATAACAAACACCTCTTCTCTGATCTGCTAATTTCCTATTTCCACACATTTTTCACCCAGCTCCAGCTCCTTCTATTTCATATTCTTGAGGAGACGTGAGATGATGCAGTAACATAGCATGATTAGTGTGAACTTGTGGGTAAGGAATGAAATGGGCATTCCACTGGCCCATGTGCATCCTCTTTTTCCACCAGCTCTGCAATCCTAGATCCTGGTGTGGTTGCAGTGTTTGCATGCTTAAAAGCTACATGAAACTGGGGAAGCTGAAGAGCTGTCAGAGCATTCTGCTTAGAGTATTTATTCTCTGGTATCTGCAAGCACCCTTCACTCATCCTTACTTACAGGAAAGATAAGAATGTTCTTTGTTTGGTTTCACCTGCCAAGGAACTTCAGGATCCTGGCTTGTATACACAGACCTATATTAAATCATAATTTAGCCTGCTATGTATTTGAATGCATTCATATTGACACACCCATGCAAAACTATATTTATACCTGCAAGTATATATATTCTCTACATGTTAAATATGTGCTGAACATACATTTAATAGGAATTGTTTGGAATGTTTGATGAATAAAGTTAAATCAGCCAATTTCTGCATTAGAAAGGAGAAAAAAGAAAGGCAGATAGAACAGATAACTTGGCTGTACTCACCTAAGAAAAAAACTTCAATATTCGCCTTGATTTCAAGGCCAGATGGAATCAGTCATGATCCTTCAGGCTGATTTCCTGGGAAATGTCAACATTATGTTCATAACTCCAGGCCGAACTATTGAGTATGAATGCAGAAAAGCAGGAGGAGCATTCCTTGCATTGCTGGGAGGCAGAAGATAGGCTTGTCTCAGGTGAGCCATGGAGAAAAAGTAATAAAAGCCCATATGATAACTGTGTTACTCAGAAAACAAGCAGAACTGTGTAAGCTGGCAGAGCTTTGCTCTGTACATGCTCCAAGCTCCAAATGACCAGCATAGGAGGAGCCAGCACATCTTTTAACCATCTTTCCCTACAGTACTATGGGTTTAGCTCCCCAGATAAACTAAGCAGGAAAAGACAAAAGTATGTAAGAATATGATGGGGACTTCGGGAAGTTCAATCTGTATGAAAAAAAGAAAGATACAGCCAGTGGAGAAAATGAAAAGAAGCAAAACAACTCCAACCACATCTTTGGAAGGGTAATGGTAGATAAACTATTTTTGTTCTGCTTGAGAAAAGTGATGATATGATGGTCTAGATTAAAGCTCAGAGATTACAGTAGGCTTATACTGGGGTCTCTCTCCAGTTATTGAAGTATCTCGAGGTGGGGAAGTACCTTAAGCTTTAGGGACTCCTGAGCTGCAGGAGGTGGTGGAGGCCATGTGCCTGTTGGGGAACATGGGAGTGGCAGGGAGATGAAGAGCAGAGCAACTCTGGGCTTGCTCACTCCTGTGTTAGTGGGATGTCAAGGAATGTGAGTGATATTTGGTGCCTTGAGCTCACCTTCAGCCATGTCCCAAGATATATGGCTCATCTACTGGGCTTTCTTCTTGCCTCCTCTGCAAAATCACATGCCTCATCTATTCTGAAATGCTGTTCGTGGTTCATCTGGGGAGGAAGGAATGAAGGGATGAATGAACTAAAACTCGCAGCTGGGCAAGGTCTGTAAAAGTGACATTCAATCAGTTTCTCAAAGAGAAAAAACACTGTGTCTTCTGTGCATCTTGGCAGTGTCATTTTCCTGCAAAGCCAGGGACTGCCATTTATGCCTCAGATGCCTTTTCCTACTGAGAAAACTCTTATTAAGTACCAGCATTCTATGTATAAATATTGCTTATGCAAAGACCAAGCATAGGGTAAGCAGAGGATAAATATTCCATGTTCAGGGAATAGGAGTAGTTTAAGGGTTTTTTTTAAATAGTTCATTAAGAAAAAGTAGAGTACAAGAGGAGTATGTTAGAGAGCAGACAGGGAATTTTAAGTGAGGTAAGTGAAAGGCACATGATAATTTACTGCCTCATTCTGCAGAGTACCACATGGATGTCATCAGCATGTATGGATAGCTTAGGCCATGGATGTGCTAATGATGGCTTATGGCATCTCTGTCTGTTCATCCTCTCTTGCCTGTTGCCTCTCTACTTTCAGATTATGCTGACAAAATGGTTCTTGCAGCAACACAAGATCAGGTGAGGGGTCTGGATTTGCAAAATGACTTCTTTTCCTTTAAAAAAATAAAATGAGACGTTTTTTCTTAAAGCCATTTTCCTGACGTGTTTCACAGCCTTTCCCCACCAACAGCTGTCCTGGCAAAGCTACAGGGGCACTGTGCTGCAGCTCGGAAAGCAGGAGAAGAGCAGGGGATGGAATGAAACAGCAATACCTCCGGCCATTTCTGCCACTGGGGACAGGACACTGCAGGGCTGCAGCCTTACATTCTGCTTCTAGCTTGGCTCAGACTCACAGTGGGACTCTGGAAAGTTACTTGGCACTCCTGCATCCCAGTGCCTCGATTTCTCACACTAAAATGGAATCAGTGATGATTACCCAACCTGGTTAAGATCTGAGCTGCACATGAGGCATTCTCTGTGAATGTGTGCAGGATATGCTGTGTTGCACATGCACAAATTACACATAAATTAGGTGCTCTTTCAAACATACCTGCACATACAACTTCTTTCCTATGGACATTTTTTTGTGTCAGAAGCAGGCTTATGGCCAGAAGCGAACAGGACTACTTCTCTGGGAATATTGTTCAGTTGCTAATTTCACTACCGGAACTGTGTTGCTGCACAATCTGGCCTCCTTCCACAGCAGCCTCTGTTGAAAATAAAGGGGACTGATGAGCCTATGGATAATGGTAAACATATGGAACGCAGGCAGTGCTATACATTAAAAGCCAGATCACATTAAAAGGTATTTGAGTTGTTGGCAGCATAAGATCAGTGTAGGAAACATCATCTAACAGAGAAATCTCATACCAAAAGGTTTCATGCTCTGACAGCATTTGGCATTTTCCTTTCACTTAACAAAAAAATAAAATAAAAAATGACTAATTCAAAGCAAGGGTAAAACCGTTAAGTCCCAAATTAGTTTGTCATAACTGCAAAAATACTGGGTCTTTGGTTTTGTTTATGTTGGAAAGTGGTTTCATTTCTGACTAGGTCACTTGATTTTCTTTTGAGTGTACACGAGACCTTTGACTCCTCAGAGGACACAAGAGACAAATTGAGTAATGTGATGTCATTGCCTCATTGCCTTGCAGAGTTCTCATAACACTAAATATATTAGTCACTCGCCTCGCCAGTACCAAGAGGGTAGGAAAAAAATCCAGCAAGATGATGATATTATGTAGATGGACAACAATAATTGTTTCCTGAGATAAATGTAATTTTCTCTCCATTATTTCCATCATTTTTTGTGAAGCCCATGAAACTGTATTTCAGCTAGGTGATATTTCTCACCCAGAGATTTGTCTTCTCCTTGCTGTTTACATTTTACATACAAAACCACCAATGTTTTCTATTCGCTGACATACTAACATCCATTAAAACTAAATAGCCTAAAAATATGGCTTTCACTTTTTACTGAGAGTGGAGATTGCTCAGCCTCAGGAAGTTAGAAGAGGCTGGATATTTGAGAAAAATATGTTGCTGAGCATTGCTGGGGTTTTCTCTTGCTTGTTGGGGGAGGTATGAAAAAAGTTATGGTTATACTTAGCAAATATCTGTTCACACAACGACAGATCATCCATTTTTTCAAGAAGCGGAGAAAGCTGCATGATTTCTGTTTCTCTTTGTGAAGAAAGTCTAAGTGTCAGATCCTTGCTCCAGTGAAATGCAATGTTGGATTTCAAATACTTATCTGTTGGGTAATGACAGCATTTTCTCACATGGGATGCCAATAAATATAAAGATGCAGAATGTTCCTACATTTAAGTTTTCATAGCTAGCACTCAGAAAAATGAGTAATTTTCCATACTGACATTAGGATTACTACAAGCAGATTTTTTGAGCAACTTTTGCTCCTGTTTTTAATGCCACCATTTTCTTGTGTAAGAGCTATTTAAAGTTTTATTATGTGTAACACAAAATTAATAATGGAGATTGTGGAAAATGTGCTGGGATTCATCTGCTAGTATAGAAAATACTTTTTTAAAACTCAGAGACCTGTCACAATGTGTAGATGGCTAAAGACTACCTTAAAGTATAATTAGCCATTTGCTAATTCTAAAAGCAATTCAATATATATTGGGACTTTTTTCAGGGGTGCTTGAGGGAAAGAAATCAGCTATGCAAACTGTTGTCCAGTGAGTAAATTATGGTTATAAGATCCCAGTTTCTGACAGGCCTAAAAATTTAATAAAAATTTGGTCAACCCTTCTCAAAACCTCTACAATATAAATCAGTTTGAAGTTTTACTTTGGTTTTACTGAGCCACTAGTGGAAAAATCCCTTCAAAAAACCCTACCACTGAAAGCCTCCTACTGGCTCTCTCAGAACTCCAGTGTCTGTGCTTAAGTGAGAAGTGACATGGTTTCACACAACTATGACTGCACTCACAAGTATGTGTTTTTCAGAACAGCCAATTCTTAGAGACTTAAACCAATGAGGAATTAACTCCTTCAGCTGGAGCTGGTGCCTGCTCCACCCAAAACTAGAAAGTAAAACAAGCCTCCCCACCCTTATGGCTGTTGTATCTGAAGATGAAGTCATGCAGACAACATTAAAGTGTTCATCAGGAAGATAATGCTCAAAAGTAACTGGTCATAAACCAGATGGGATTAGATAAAAGAGGAAGGTGGAAAACCCCAGGACTAATGAACTCCTCTCTTTCCTCAAATCCTAAAATCTCATTCTTTCTCAAGCAATTGTGTTCACTGTAGCTTGCTTAATCTACGTAACCCTATATATTTTGCACACTGCCATGTCAAGTTATTCAAAAATTAAACAGAGGGTCAACCAAAGGACATTAGCATAGGGCCAATAATTTTATGTGGCCTCTAAAGTGATGTTAATATGTGTGCTGAGCGCTGCTAGCTCTCTTCAGACTCTCCCAATTTGTCAGATGCACCAGTCTCTAAGCCATCTTTGTGCCTGAATTCCCTTTAGTCACTCAGTATCTCTGTTGTATTGGGAAACTCAGAACAGGCCCTGGCCTGGCTCTAGATCTGTCTCACAAGGACTAAGTAAAGGGATCACCTCCTTTGACTGCTGGTGATGCTCCCTTCTGTATAGCCCATTATGCTGTTGGCCTTCCTTGCCACAATGGAACATTGCTAGTTTATACTGCTGGCACAATGGTGTCCCCCAGGACCTCCAGATCTTTTTCTGCAAAGCTGCTTGCCAACCAGTTGACCCTCAGACTCCCCTGGTGCATGGGGTTGTTCTTCCCCAAGGCCAGGATCTTCATTTCCCCAGCCAGCTGAGATCCCACTGAATGGCAGCACAAACCTCGGTTGTATCAACAGCTCCTCACAGTTCGGTAACTTTAGCAAACATGCTGAGGGGATGCTCTGTCCCATCATTGAGGTCATTAATGAACAAGGAACCCTGTTGGGCCCAGTATGAACCCTTAGTGACCACCAGCTGGACTTTCTGCCACTCTTCACCAGCCCCTTGAGCTAAGCAATTCAGACATTTTCCAGTCCTCTTCACTGTCCGCTTAGGCTGCATTTCATCCTCCTGGTCAGTGGGGATATTACAAAAGATTGTGTCAAAAGCCCTTTTACAATCAAGATAAATAACATTCACACTCTTTCATTTTCCATCAAACTAGTCAAGTCATGATAGAAGGCTTTCAGTGTGTCAAGCATGATTTATCCATTGGATAGCATAGCTGTTCCAAATAACCCTTGTCATCATTATTAGGAAACATTTTCACTATTATTTGCTCCATCCTTTCTGTGAGGTACAGGTGAAACTGACTGGCCTCACTCCTCACATCCTTTCCTCTGCCTTTCTTGAAGATAGCAGACATATAGTTTATTCCCTTCCCCAGGAATCCCTCCCGTTTGCCATAATTTCATTGCAGAAATGATCAACAGTGGCCTCACAAATACATTGGCCAGCTCCCTTAGGACTCATGCATGTATCCTTACAGGCACCATGGACCTGTGTATGTTTAATGTGTTCATTAATCTGATTTTCCTCTGCTGAGGAGGGCCCTTTTATTCATCTCATAATTTATCCCTTAAAAATGCCCTATCTAAAGTCACAGAGCATGGGCCCAGGTCTTTGTCTGGCAATTTAAATTAAGTTCTTCAATTCACTTCCAAGGAGGGAACATAAGAAAATGTGGCTGTACATTGTATGTGCCACAATCTACTGATTTTTATCCAGGAATATTTCTTCAATACTTACATCAGCCTATGAAAAGACTAAAAAGAGATCTCAATATTCACCTTTATTTTGTGCATGAATACTTGAGCAAAAGGCTTTTTTTTGCTGCCCTGCATCTCCCTTTGTTCTTTTCAGATATTCATCTTGCACTGAGGTGCTTTCCAAGGAAATTTATGTTTGTAGTCCAGGCTTAAGTTGCAGAGACAGCTTTGGAAATTAAGCCTTGAGCCTTGCCAACTCTTTCTTGCTGTTCTCAGACATAATTTTGATATTATTACAAGGTGTGCTGTGTTCTGGGAGATTGCAGGGAATGCTGTTCACTGGTTTCACCCCAGTCCACAGGCTAAAACCTCCTTGTTAGTCTTCCCCTGCCTGTGATCTTTTCAATTAATACCAGCATGGTACAGATATCAGATATCCATCCTCCAGGATTATTTTTAGGTGTAATATGCTCACATAGATAAAAAGGGGTAGATGCCACCAGCAGAGCAAATGTTCCAGAGACATTTGGACTGGATTCAGGCTGTTATTTGGGCTTCCTGACTCCTACAGAAGATAGGAATGTAAGTATCTATAACCCTGGTGTCCCAATGCATCAAAGGGACACTTTTCAACAGGTCCCCTAGTCTTGGTGCCCTTCATGCTTGGCTGCTGCTAGATTCAAGAAACAGTCACTATTGGCAGAGGAACTTGTTCCAGCTCATCACATGTAGTGAGCCACAAAGCTAAGAACAGATTAATCACTGAGATTGCTAAGTAATGAAATCACTGGCCTTAGAGAGAGGCTCCAGATGGCTCAGAAAGCAAATGTCCAATTTTGAGTTGCCAAAAGCACGTCATCCAGGTGCCCTGTTCCATATGTTGCTGGTTCCCAGCTGAATGCCAAGCCCAGTGCTTCACTTCTGATTTTTAAATCCCCATGCAGAACCAGTCAAAGGGGCTTCATTCATATTTTCTGCTTTATTAAGTTGGCTGAGTGTAAGGGTGATTCATCTTCCATTTAAACATTCTTATCCCTCTGCAATTCATCTAGAAAAAGGCACAGTGTAAGTATAGACAAAACCTCCAAGTACGAGATGGTTCTGTTGAGCTGATGGGATGCCCAGTCCTGAGTCCTGTGCAGCCTAAGAGCAGGGCAGGGGAGCAGTCCAGCTTGCAGGCCAATGCAGTGTTTGGCATCCTAGAGTGCTGTCTATTCAGTATTTCCCAGATTCCCTTTCTGGAGTCATGTTTGTTGGCTGCACTAGAAGGTTTTATAGTTCTGTATAGCAAAACAGCAGATGTGAGCAGTTGTAGGGCAGCCTGAGGACCACAATCTTTGCTGAGGAGCTATAAATATTGGCTGTCTGAATCAATGCCAGTGGCAATTTGGAAAAAATCAGTGGTGACTCCTGTTTACATTATTTAGATCATTATTTATCAGAATTACACAGTTCTACCAATGCAGAAAATAATGTGTCATTATGTTGAAAAGTGCTGTAGAGGCTTCTCAGTTCAACCATTCCAGTTTTCCTCATTTTCTTTACTTTTAACTGTGTTATACTGCATATTTCCATTGCGACAAGAAAGTGTTTTATCTTTTCATTCCAAAGCCAAACCAAGAACTACATCCCTCAATGTGTTTTGTTTGGGTGATGGGATAGGAGTCACTAGCCAGCTTTCAGTTGAGGAGGTCACGGGCCAGCTTTGTTGCACAAGAATGCATTGAAATTCAAAGTTATTCTACTGCGGTCTGTGGCATTTCACCACTGTAATAATGCAAAATTTGACCTTTTATGTCCTCTTTGCAGGACATGAGAAAAGCATTCTGCTCCCTGGTCTTGAGTTGCTTTTTGAGCTGAGGAGGACACAAGCCCAAGGTTCCTGTGGCTCAAGAGCTGTCCTCCATCTCTGACATCTGTGTGGTCAAGGAGGTGAGCACTGCTGGGGGAACTAACTGCCAAAGGGAACTGGGGAATTGCAGTTTATGTTATGGAGGGCTCTAAGCTCATGGATAAAAGTAGTGCTACCAGAGGAAAAGCTTTCCTTCCTTTCAAAGTACTAGGTGAAGAGGCGTGTCCAACTTAGAGAAAATAAAAAAGGCTCCAATGTCCATGAGCAGCAAGACAAAAACCAGACAGCAGCTCTATACTTATGCCAACTATTTTATTTTGGTCATTTTTTTTTTTACAAGAGGCAGCTGAGGAGGTCAAGAGAAACATGAAAGTTTCCTTTGGTCTGAGGAGTCCTATCTATCCCCAGGGAGAAAGGTCTGGGCATAGACTTAGACTGGCTGTGAAATACAGCAAAAGTTGGGTGAATGCTCTCCCAAACATCTCCTATATGACTTTGGAGAGAGTACCTATGCCTTGAATCAAGATTGGATGGAGAAATTAATTTTAACTGTAAGCATCCATCCCAGACATTTTAACCAGAGCTCCAAGCACAAGGATAATATTATCCTGTTGGCAGGTTCCAACCTAAATTAGGTCTTACAAAATCCATCTCTGTTTTCTTCAGCCATGATATGAATTTGAAGACCAGAATCCAAGGTCTTCTCTTTAAAGTGGCCAGTGGAGATGTATTCAAAGAATGAGATACTACATGGACTTTTTAAAATCGATACCAAAAAATCACCTTTGTCATTGTCTGTAAAGGCAGAGGCTGGGTTTCAGTTTATTCTTGCATTTTACTAGTTTTCATAGCCATTCTAGCCTGCCTCTGAACCCACTAGCACTACTCTGATGAAGGGTTTTTTCCTGTTTTGTCAGCATTTACAATCATGGATTGGTTCTTTCCTCCTATCAGTTGATACAGAAGGACATAATTGATGACAATTTGGTTATTAATCCTGCCAGAAAAAATGGAGAATCATCTTGTGAGTAGCTGCAAAGTAGAATGTATTTCCTCCTTTCACATATTCAAGAAGTAAAATTAAATGTAAAAGACAGAAAAAAAATTCAGATAGGCCTGTCCATCTCAAGGGAGTGTGAAGGAGGAAATAGAGATGGAAGGACCTGAGTTTTAAGAGCCTTGCATGAAAACCAGTGATATTGTAAGCTGAAACAGATGTAGAGATAATACACAGCTATGAATAAGAAACAAAAATGTTGACACTTACCAAGTTAAGATGAAGCAGTTTTCCAAATTATCAGTCCAGTCCCTTCTGTGGAACATTTACTGGAAACAGATATCAGTCCTTTCTAAGAAATACCGTGTAAGAAACTGCTAAAGCAAACATCATCAAGAAAAAATTTTTGAGTGATTTTTGTCTTATCCTTGGATAGAGAATGAATGCTGTGGTTGTTTAAAAATAATCTCAAAATAAATAAGTTGTTGTATGGGAAAAGGTTCTCATGTCAATGCTTGTTTCCAGGCCAACACAAATCCACAGACATTGTTTCTATCATATAAACAAGATATCTTAGATCTAGACTCAGAACTCTCCCTTTTTATACCCATTTATTGAAAATGAAGTACAATTAAGACAACCAGTCATTTTTGTTTCAGAGAAGTTTTAGGACTTATTAACTTGGGGTTAAATCAATAAATCACTGTTACTGCCACAGTGCTTAATGTCTGAGGATAATTCTAAATAGTGCAAAACGTCAACTGACATTGAAGGCTTGAATTAAGAGTCTTCAGTTCATGGCTGGCTTATCTGATTATCTGAGACCCCATTCAGATAATCCAATTTTCTGGAAAGTTGGGCCTTGAAATTGAAAAATTTTTCAAAATGTTGATTTTTTTTTGAATTAGCATGACTTTTGATGGTGAAGGCCAAACCCATTTACTGGAGCCTACTACAAGGAGAATGGATATCTAAACATTCTCTTGCCTCAGCTTTTTTTTTGGCCTTCTTAAATGCTAGGATGGAGAGAGATGGGGTTTGTAGCACATTTGAGTGTCATTAGGTTCAGTCTCTTTCAGAACAAACACGGGGAAAGGGAAGCAGAGGGCCTTCAGAAATAGGTCCACCAGGGAATTTGTTACTAGCACCTCCTTGCTTCTGCATTTCTGAGCTGATACCAGAGCAAGAGGAGGGTGGCACTCAACATTAAACCTATGCCAATAAAAGCTGCATAAATCAACAAAATCTTCACTTAACAGGATGATAAAGATTCATACGGAAATCATCCCTAGGAAGAAAATTTAGTGTACAATAACATTAAATGAGCAAGGGCCAGTTTCAGGAAGAGGATATAGCTTGTTGTTGATTCGAGGTTGAATATGACAGAAGGTCATAAATTAGTCTTGCTTCTGCTGCCTCTGTTGCCTGTGCCACAGCCCATTAAAGCCAAGCTGGCTGCCTGAGAGCATATATAAGGAGGTAAATACTTCTGGAAAGGAAGATAAATTCTCTAACTCCCCATCCTTCACTTTCCCTGGCAGCACTCAGTACCATGAGCTAATTCTCCAGAGCTTTCCTGCTTCTCTGTCCTAGGACTAGTCCTTTTCCTTCCCACACCCACCCCATGTAATTTCATTGACTGAAGTGGTCAGTTCTTGCCTGGACTAACCTTTCCACACAGGGCAATAACAATCCAGCAACATTTGCACTGCTAAAAAATGTGAGCTGTCCTTGTACCCAAGAGTTTCAACCTGTGTCCAGCTTTACAGCTGAAATGTTCATAAGAGAAACAGAGCTTCATCTATGACTTCTCTAAAGTCTCCTGGTTGTCATAGAGTCACAGAATAGTTTAGTTTGGAAGAAATTTCTGGACATCATCTGGTCCAAACCCCCGCTCAAATTTTGAGGTTAGATCCACTTCCAAAGTTGGATCAAGTTGCTTAGAATGAGATCACTGAGTTTTGAAAATGTTCAAGAGGATATTGGGCAACCTTTTGGACTGTTTTACCATCCTCAGTGTGAACAAATTCACCTAATATCTAATGGGAATTTGCCATATTGTAATTTGTGCCCATTCCCTCTCAACATTTTGCTGTCTACTGATGAAACAAGTCTCACTCTGCCTTCTTTCTGCCTGTGTTTAAAACATCTTAATCTTTTCTTCTGGAAGCACCTATGTCAGCTTCTCCTTGTAACACTTCTAGTAAGATCACATTTGGTAAATAATTCCCTGTTTGTCTAACATTTTCTTATGTTTTGGAGAATGAGAGTCAAAAAAGCAACTGGGGAAAAGGTTTTTTTTCTATGGAGTTTGATTGATTTTAAAAAAATATTTACAAAAAATAATCTAAGTAAATTCTCATTAATTTCGACAGGAGGAAGAAAATCAGAGTTTTAAGTTATTCTTCCAGTCAGTTTTTCTTACATAGATGTCTTTTATACTATCCTTTCCCATGGTCATTGTATGCCTTGTTATAAAGTGGATTGGTGAGCCAACCTTGCATTAACACTTGTTTCTGGAATCCACTGAGCAAGGAGCAAAAAAATTTTGTGAGTACAATCCAAATCCCAGAAAACTCTGCAAGCACAAATTTCACAGGTGCATGTTTCGCCTTGGGAAAGAGAAGTAGGCTTTCCCAAAGGGTAGCATAAATCCTTCAATGAGTACTGAAAAAAAAGAAAGAATAAAAATAAAAAGAATAAGCTATCAACAGAAACTTTAAGGACTTTAGCTGACTTTGAGATCATAGGGAGAGTTGAAATTATTCCTCATACACAGTGTATTAAGAAATGTCAACATCCCTCCTCCATTTCTACAGTGTCCAGGCCACAAGAAGGAAAGGGTACAAAGCTGAGAGGCACAGTGGCTCTTTGCCTCCAGACACAGAGCTGTCATCACTCATCATCCTAGCTGGTAGATGAGGAGGTGGCTGAGGCAAGCTGAACCAGAAGGAGGTGGCAGTCAGGTGACAATAGCTGGGCAAATAATGGTATGTCTGCTCTCAATGGAGGAAAATGGCTTCTGACAAAAAAAAAAAAAAATTCCTCAAGTTTCCCTTTTGCTTCCTCAGAGTGAGGAATGGAGACAAAGCCAGAATTGGCAGAGAGCGATTTGAGCAGGGAAGGAGCCCTGTGCAGGGAGTGGCACTGGCAGGAGCCCCAGGACCACCAGTGGGACTGGTGATGGAAGATGATTTTAGCTGTATGGATGGTGTCTGTCTTTGCTACAACAGAGGGCTGTAAATTGAGCAAAGGAATGCACACACAGCTTCTGCCAGTAGAGACTGGATCACGTTCAGAACCATTGTGTGGAGTGCTGAACATTAGATCAGCTTTGGTCTCATTCGAGCAGTCTTAAGCCCACCTGCATCTCATCTATAAATGTGCAAGCCAGGAGTAAGCTGGTCCAATGTGTGCTCCAGGCACTCTGAAAGATCTCCTCTTAGAGGCTGCTTTACATTTACACACAGGGAGGCATAAACTGAGTCTTTTTGGGGGTTACAGGACCAATTTATGTCAATTTAACTTCAGTCCCTTTGCTCCTCTCTTTGTAAGTAAATCGAGCATAATATAAGAGACCAGAATCTCTCACAGTATAAATTATGGGTGGGTGCAGTTGGCACTGTCTTCACCTCAGTTTTTAATATAGCTTCTTCAGTTAGCTATGGAAACAGTGTTTTTCCTAAGCTTGTCTGAGAGTCCTAGTCTCTCTCCTCTTGCAGATGCTGCTAAAGTTTCCACACTCAGAAAAGTTTGGAAGCCTGTCTGTCCGGGAGGAAATCTTGCATCTCCTTGGGGCTGCTTTTCAAAGGCTTTCGCCACTGCCGGAAGGAAAATCTTATATGTGAAAACAAAGCCAATTTCTTTTATTTTGAACATCAAAATGAATTAAGTGTTGTGCGCTGTAGGTGTCCACGAATTCACAGAAATATTTCTTTCCCATGAAAATGTAGAGGAATTAAAAAGCCAAATAAACACACACCAGAAATCTGTCCTTCACCTCTACCAGTTGCAAGCTTTAAAAGCTGCAAAACAGAGTAGGGGCCTTTCAGGGTTCACGCTGAGAAGTTGTTGAAAAGTGTAACCAAGCATGACTAATGACTACTGGGGTATTTGCATGGATTCTGTTTGCAAGCATCAAGTGTGTGAAACCAGATAATTTGAGGAAAAACGTAAGCAGCACAGACAGGAACTCGGAATTTAAAAGGCGTGTGTAGTGTAGGATAACCACAGCAACACAACCAGTGTCTCCTGGTACTGAGCAGCTGCTGGTTGAATCCAGTGAGAGGGAGGGCACATTGTTTTCCAGCAAGGATGGTGTGATTAGAAACCAAGGAGTAAGAAGATAATCAATACCATGTATTAATGCTACCTGTAAATTACAAAATGAGTATTTGGCAGTAATCCTGCATAATGAGAGTTGTTCATTCCACTGGAAGATAATACACGTCACCAAAAAGTATATGCTTAGTGCTCCAATCTCACCTGTAGCATAAGCTCTGCACCATAAAATAGAAATTCCAGAGACCTGTCAAGCTTACACACCCTGAGCAGCTGTGTGACACCTTTTGTTTGGTTGGAGTCAGTGAGAAGAGAGGTGCTCAGATACTGCTGTGGGCTGGACTCAGTCACAGGACATCTTTAGAGAGCTGCTGGGACAAAACCATGAGGTTCTTGATCCTGCAGTTGAATATGTTGTAGCTGTGTATATAGCCTTCATCAGCCCACATCTGCACAACTCTCAGACTGTGCTGCACACATTTTTCTGTGCTTTCCCAAGGAGGGGAAACAAGTTATTTTTGGGGCTGCCTATCACTGGGGGTAAAAGCCAGAGATACCAAATTCAGAAGGGAGAGAAGGGAGGAAGGAGTGGCTTGTTGGGGAGGGCTGTCTGTCTCCAGGAGCAGCAGAGGTGCTGGGGTGAATGGTTCATAGACAGGTGTTTGCTCATGGCCTCACAGGGAAGGTGAGCTTGGCTTTCCCTGGCACCTGCAGCCCTGCACGTCCTTCCTTGCCCTGTGCAGTGCTGCCTTCAGAAAATGCTGGGGGAAAAGTTCAAAAGCAACTAGAGGTTATCCAGGAGTCTTGCAGCTGGTCTTGCAGCTGTGTCAGACTTGCAGTCTCATGGACCCCCCAGCTGAGAAGGGCTCATCCTCCCCCTTAGGCCTGTGCCAAGGTGTTTCAGGGCTCCACTCAAGAAGAGGAAGGATGCTCTTTCCCTCACCATCCTTCTTCATGGGAAAGGGGTGCAGCTTTCCACCCCAGGAATCCTGGATCTCCAGCATCTGTGTAATTCTGCCTCCACAGCAGAATCAGGGAGAGAAGCCTGCACAGTAAGAACTAGAGGGATAGAATTTTGCATGTTGAGAGCTGGCAGGGGTACACAGCCCTGTCATCCCTGGTAGGGGTGCAGCCCACAGGATAAAAGCCTGCCTCCATCTGTCCCTCCCTCCTGCTGCCATCTGACACTGCATGGCTCTGCAGAGGATGAATCACTCCCCATTCCCTCTCCTTGTCAACAGCGGTGTCCAGCCAAAGAAGCACAAGGTTTTTTATCTCATGACAACTTCAGAAAAGAAGGGTCAGAAGTGTTCTGGGATTATGAAAGGAAAAGAGTCTCAATTAAAACTTTCCTCTTTCTTTACCATTATTTTCCCTGCTATCAATGAAAGATATAGGCCAAAGGCTCTATGAATTCATACAGAATTATCAGTAATGAATGCAAATCTGACGGCCTCAAAGGCGTTATTTTACTGGACTGCTGTACGCACCTACCAGCATCTCCAAGAGTCTCTCAGGATTTCCTCCACTCCCATTTACCCTCCTGCCTTATTCAAAATTTCAAAATGTGGTTACCTTACAGGAAGGGGAGGGCAGGCCAGGGTCCATTTTTAGGCTGAATGTGATACCTCTGAATCTATTACAGAGACCGCAGTAAGGCAATACACAGCAATGGCTCTTCCCAGAACTTAAATCCAGTTCCTGTTGCCTTCCCACATCACCTGGGAGACAGCAATGCCCACACTGGGGGGACAAGGGGAAGGGAGGTATGCATTGCCTGCCAAAGACCTCCAGTCCAAAGGCACTATGGTATTACCGCAGATATTAAACATCCGGATCTAGAACTGGGTGATTGAGGTGCCCTCTTGTATGCCCACGGTCCCAATCCAGGATATGTGGAATATTCTATGTAATTTTATTCCCCTTAGTGCTTCAGAGAAGTCCCAGTGACTGTAATACATGCTAACTTAATCTTAGCCACAGAAAAATATGTTTCTAATTTACAAATTCGGCAATTTTTCAATAAAAGTTGTTGCACTTTGTCTGATCTATTCTCAAAATACGGAAGTGCTTGAAGCATGACCACCTGCAATAACAGATTACTGTTCCCTAAAATATTGCCATACACCTACAATGTGGAGGCGTAAAGCTTCTCTAAAAAAGAGCTTTGTTATTTTTTCTAAAAGAAAGAAACGATCCCAAAGTAAAGCTGGTTTTCAGCAGCCTCTCTGCTCCCCAATGCAACTGGCATCAAAGTCTAATGAAAACCTGTTTGCGGACACTGGATCCGATCCAAGGTACACTATTGGCATATTCTAGACCCCTTGGGACATGACTCATATAAAAAACACAAGGCTGTCATCAGATGGCTGGTGGCTCAAATAAATCAAATTTACTTTGAAAATTGAGGCATACCAAAATTTTATTAGGTGAAACTTTGGCATTTCTTATAGCCAACTTGCACATATATATTTTTATTACTTACAGCAGTTTAAAAGTATGCTACCAATCATATGCAAAACAAGACGCGATTGCAAACGGACATTTTTTACTGGGTGGCAGGAGGAACTCTGTTGTTTTCTTTTAAAAGCCCTGAATATTGCTGCATGTTTGTTAAAGGTGGCACAGCAGAACGGGCCTCTCTGTTTATTTTCCTGCGAGTTGCTGGGCACACATCCTCTGTTTGTGGTCTCAAGCCCTGACTTCAAAGAGCAGCTTCTCCTACAAATAATTACTCACTAAAGATATCAACTGCAATACAAAAATTACATATAATGTTTACAACATATATTTACAAGAAACAGGCTTAAATGCTGGTGAAGTCTCTTGAGGGTTAAAAAGGGACCTGATCTTCAGGCTTAAAGAGGGTCTTCCTGTGGCAGCCCACGTGCAGAGGCAGAGCCTGGTGTTGGCACAGCCAGCTCACCAGCCACTCCTAGCTCAGGTGTAGGAGGATGTGGAGGGACCCCTTCCCTGCACAGGAAGTTTCACCTGAACATGAGGAAGAACTTCTTTACTGTGTGAGTGGCCACACACTGGAACCAGAGAGGTTGTGGAGGTTCCCTGCCTGGAGATACTCAAGAACCAACTGGATGCCATCCTGGGCAATATGGTCTAGGATGACCCTGCTTGAGCAAGGAGGTTGCACCAGATGATGCCCTATGGTCCCTCCTAACCTGACCAGTTCTTCAATTCCATGATTCCTGTGCCCATACCCACTCACTGATTGCTTCAACACCAAAGGCACTATCAAACAGGGCAAGACAAAAGTCTGACTCCTCTAATCCTCCAGCAAATGCATTAAAATCCTGGAAGAGGCCGTATTTTGGAGAAGAGTACATGCTTTTGGAACTTATGATAGAAACTGAATCCACAAATTAAAAGAAAATACATTAATTTTTAAAAAATCTCCTAGATTTTCTTCTCTTCAGATAGAAGAGCCAAACTCCCACTGACAATTCTGAACTTTGTTTATCTAAGAGAGCAGCAAGATAGCCTCTCCTTTAAACTAATAATAAAAGGAGTAGAAAGCTGCAGATTTGGTGTAGCTTTCCCTCAAAATACAATGACAGTCTATGGGAATATATTCAGATATAGTCTGAGAAGGATGCTGGCTCTGCTCCAAAATAACTTAATTCACTGTGCAAACACAAAGAAAGGGAAAATAATGACACTGTAGATAAAAACCACGAGATTGCTGTATCTGACAGTGTGCAGCTTTGGGGCCGAGATATTCTTGGCCAAATGCTGACACTCCTGTCATACAAAAATGAAATGCTGAGGTACTCAGGAGCTGGTTCCCGAGGCGTGCTGTGGTCTGGTGCTCCATCCTGCTGGAGACCAGGGCTGCTTGCTTGGAGGAGCTCACCGCTGAATCAGGTGCTTCTCAACGTGGTGAGAGTCTTCCTTGCAAAGCACAAAGTGTAAATCAAAACTGAATTTGGCCCCAAATATGAAACCCCATGAACCTTAATAAGTGTAGTATTCAGTGGTAAAGGGGAACATTCATAAGGAAGTGGGAAGGCACTGTCTTGGCAGTGTGAGATGAGCCCTTTCAGGAGTGATGGGCAGAGGGTGCAATTCTTACAGATGCTCAAGATCATTGTAATTGTCTTTATTTGAAGTAAAAGACACAAAACGCCATTTTATTTCCATGGGAAGAGCAAGGCCAGGGCTGAGCTGCTGCTTCCAGAGTCTGCCACCACACACTGTCTGACCAGTTCTTCTAGGAATCAGGAAACTTGTCCATTTACCATTTTTCAGACAAAGAAACGTTACTGGAAGCTGACAGAAGTGACCTCTGATATACATTATTTACAACAAATTAAAAGCATGAATGTTCATGAAGCAACATCCTCCTTTAAGATGTTCTTAATACAATGGGCTGTGAAGGTTTTTCCAATGGAAATGGGAGGTCTGATCCAAAGCATCTGAAGAAACAGTTCCTTTGATATTGGTGGACTTTATCCTTAGTCCTTAATTCCATATGTTGCTGGGTGTGTTTGTTTAGTCTGGAGCTGGATATAATAGCACTCCGTAGACTTGAGAAATTTCTGCAAAATTCAGGCTTCTTCCCTTATCATGAATGGACACATACTTCCTCCTGAAATAACAGAAAACTGAGTCATTAAGAGAGACATCATCATTATTTAGTCACTGAGATGCAGTGTTGTGACTTAAAATTTATCCCCACAGATATTTGATCAGCTTCCAGGAAAAAAAAAAAAAGAAAAAATATAACAAAAATAATATGAACTTTCAAGTGAAAGAGAAATAAATTCTGGTAGCCTGTGGGTCCCTTGAGATAATCTCTTGTCACTTCTACCCACTGCTTGAATATTTTCCAGTATTAGTATTCTCTATCTCATTGTTTTGGCTGCTCTACATATTTCCACAATTTTATTCCCCCTAAATAAAACAAGCAAAAGTCATCAGGTCATAAAATATTTTCTACAATTTAATTTAAAAAATAATATTTACTGTCTGCACAATTTAAATTTGGCCTACTTTATATACATAGCAGGATGCAGACTTTAATTACATGATCACATAGTATTTTTCCTCAAGGGATTGCAACATTTTTTTGCAAGATAACTTTTTTGCCAAATCCTTAATTTTTGAGTGATTGACTCTGAGACTGGGAGAAGAGCTGCAGCTGAGAAAGAGAAGTTTGTCCTTGTTACCTAAATATCCCAGGATCTGTTTCTCAGATTTCACCTTCCAGCCATGACTTCCTTTCCAGCTCACCTCCAGTTCTCCCTCCCAAATCCTCTTCTGATCTATTCTTCCTTCCTTGTTTCCATCTCTCAGACCACGCCTCTTGCCTAAGTAGTCCCACATTTCCTTTCCACTTGCCAGTGATCCTACAGGAAACATCTTGCTGCCATAACATGTCTCTTTCCTTTCCACCTGGCTGCGCTAGGATCAGATCAGAGGACTTCCTCCTCCTTTTCCAGAGGGATTCCCTGGTGGATGGCCACAGGAGCACTGGAGGAGCTGGGGAGCAGGGCAGAGCTGGGACATGTTCATTGCCTGAGTGGCGACACCTGTGTGAGCTGAGAGCAAAGAGAGCCTGCTCAGCAGCCCTGCACTCTTCCAACTGAACCTCCAACTCCAGTAAACACTTCCTGCCTGCAGGAACAGCCTTTTTCCCAAAGCTTAGCTAGTGTGGGCAAGCTTTCACAGGAGCACACCTACTGCGGGTAGAAAGGCCACATAAGAAGTGATGGGTCACCCAGTGTGGTGGTACTCGAGCTTTCTTTTTTTAAAAGTCACCAGTTTCTTCAAGAGAAGCAGAGCTGGTTATTTTTTCCTAGTCCAATTTTGTCTGTAGATAAAGATATGGATACATTTTCTTCTGCCTGCTGTCTATGTGTTCAACTTTATTAGAATATTCACCCAACCACAGATGGAATATCCACATCATAGTTTTGGAGAGCTGTTAGCAAAATGGGATCTTCTGTTGGGATGTGTCAATATTCTTAGCAAATGGTAGTACAGGTAGTCCTGCAATGTCACCCTAAACCTCACCCTGCATACAGAGCCATTTGACTCTAAGTATCCACCCAAACCCCAGCCTTCCTCTCAGTCTGCTGTGGCAGTGATATAGAACTAAAAGAAGCCACCAGGAGACTCTGCTGATAATTTAATTTAATTGTGAATACTTCCAACACCCAGAGAAGAGGTGGTGGTGATAATCTCTACCTCTTGACTCAGACTAGACACAAGGGAGTTACTACTAAAGCATCCCCAAGTCTTAAAAAAAGCCAGCTTTCAGAGCCTGTGATATTGTGGGAGTATTGTTTGGAGGAAACACTGCTTTATTTACAATCTTTTTTCATAATTTCAAATTTCTCTTTGCTATAAATTATAAGCAAATGTTTCAGAGAGCTGTATTTATGCTATAGTCTCCCAACTCTGAAACACTCGCATTAAGTTCCTTGTCCAGGGCATGGCGTGTTCTACTAGACCTTGAAAATTGAAGCTGGGGGATTCAAGAAGTTTCACAGAAAATAACAGAAAATTAGTAGAGGTGAAACATTCATGTGCAGCTCAAGGCTGGGTCCACAAGGACCTTCAGCAGAAAACCTGTCACAGTCTTGCGTTTTTAGACTAATTAAAGAGAAGCTGGAGGCCTTGCAAAAGTAATTTCTTTTCTACATACATAGCTATTTCATGAACCAGACTTATTTCCTCAGTGCCAAATTGCATTTCAGAATGTGTCCTTGCTAAATAGAGTGAAATGTATTTCCATTTTTCATGACTGAACCATATTTTAGCTGAGGGGGAGGCAGAAGTTCCAGTACCATTTCCTGAAGTTAACAGCAGACCTGCCATTAATTTCAGCGTCCCAGGATTTAAGAAAAGAGATAACAGACCCTCAAATGGTTTTAAGTTCATTGAAATGTTAATCCAAAATGAAGCATATGCCATTCAGTTAAGATGCACGTTTACACAGCTGAAGATGACAAGTTTAGTTTGACTGAAGACCGGAGGAGAAAACGATGCCTCCTCCTACATGATCTGCCCCCTGAAGAAAACATCTGCCTGCATGTTTAACCAGGAATGTGAACTGCTAATGTAATCTGACCTTTAGACAAAGGGAAGATCACTCCGATGTACAAATACAGAAGAGGCTAGAATGCGATGTACTGTTGACTGTTTTCTGCATGTGGGGCTAAAAACAAAATGAAAATATATAAAGGACTGAAGGACACAACTGCTTAGTGAGTCAGGGCTTCCAGGCACCAAGGAGAAAATATGAGAGCTTAAGATCAGCCTGGCATAATTATTGGAAATTATCTGAAGTGGATCCACTGATGTCCTTGTAGAAATAACAATGTGTATCAGGGCTGTGAAATCTTGTTTCGCAACCAAATTCATGCAAGCTCAAATTTAGTCCAAGAATCAGCATTTTCTATGAACAGTAAGCTTTTGAGGGAAGGACTTTTTGTAATGTTCCTTTGAGATCAAAGAGCTTCCTAAGATCTGGTGGATTAAACTTAATAGTCAGTACAGCACAAATGATGTGGCAGATGTCACTAGCCTTCTGCCTGTGGAAAGAGCAGGAAATAAAAGAGGTAAAATAGACTGGATAGGACCCTGGGGTTTGGGGTAGATGGTGAAAGGAAGGGTATAAATTTAGTTATTTTTCTGCTGCTTAGTACCCAAAATGCATTTTGAGGTGCTATGAGGCACTTGAGGGATGCACAGTCCCTCTCTTTGCATATTCAAGAGAAGGCTATGCACAAACCCAGTAAAAAATGACAGGCACAAGTAAAAGGCTTGAGTCCTGTGGATGGCAAGAATGTTCTCCTACAGTGACACAGTCCAGCTTTTCCATCATAGGACTCACTGCCTCAGTAATGGTTCACGAAATGATGTTCTTTCAGGATGTTCTTTCTGGCCTATTGTTTTGAATAATGAGAGTTAGTTCATTTTCTATGTGACATCAGAAAGACTGACTGGAATGATCCAAGTCCAAGCCATTTAAAATTTCTGAGAACAGCTGAGGCACTTGCAGAAGAGTCACTGGAGAAAAGCTACCAGTTTTCTGGAGTCTTAGAGCTCTGTTAAAAGCAGCCATCAGCAGCCCAGATCAATAATCTTGGTAGGTCTGCCAGGGCCTTCCTTGCCTGGTAGCACCAGCACTTCACATTCAAAATGCTGCTGTAGCATAAACTGTCTGGACATGTTTGGTCTTCTCACAGTGACAAGCTACTCAGTCATCCCATAACTGTCAGATGGTCAAGATTTTCTGTTCATCCTGGATTTATTATGCTTGCATACACCTAGCATGGATTCTTTCACCACCACAATATACAACATTAAATTCCGTACCATTAAACTCTGCCTGATTTCTGCTGCAGTGGTCATCAACTTCTCATTGAGATCCCTCTGCATATTGAAAATGCCTCATCTCTGCCATCCTTCATCCACAGGAGCTGTGACCTCTAGCCTTGCTGGTGGCAGCAGATGTGGGCAATCTGCAGGAGGTGCAGCCTTGTCCGCTGCAACTGGTTTCTCAGGTAGCATAATCAGTTCCTTTCTTTTTTCTTTTTTTCTTTTTTTTTTTTTTTTTTACATTCTCTGTAGCAGCAAGGTCACTGCAGCAAGGATTTCCTTTGTGTGTGGTTTAGCAGTGCTGAAGTCACATCCAGATATGCTGTTGAGCAGTCCCTGACGCTTTTATTGCAGTTACAAGCAGCAGACTATGAAATGACTTCTGCATTAATGCTCGCTCCTTTAATTGCAAAGAAGTCCAAATGCCTCTTAATTGAGTGTAGAGCTGATACATTGTTCTCCAAAGTCTCCAGAAGATGATTTGGGATCCTTTGCTCTTCCCCTTCTGAGAAGGTGGTTGTTCTTTTTCTTTTTGCCTTTTTTTTCCCTCAGTGTTTTGCTTGTACTTGAACATGCTTTGAAGATTATTTACCACAAGAAGAAGGGAAAATAAAAGAATAGTCCAAGAGCCGCCTGTGCTGTCTGCCTCACCACCAGTTTTTCTGCTGTAAAGATTACCAGATGCTGTCAGAGCACCCTGGCATTCTAGCAGTTGTCTTCCTTGCTGGAACAATTTGTAGCACAGAAGGGATCAAGTCAGCTTCATTCATGTTTTTTTAATGCCTTCAGTTTGCATTTTCCTTAGACCATCATTAAACTATTTTAAACTAGTAGTACTCTGTTAATTTCATTAATCCAGTCACATATTCAGAAATTGCTTTTCCTATTCTTTATTTTTATGATTCAGTTTATAAAAGAGAAATGCTTTGTGCTCACCACTGACTTTTGGGACAGGCGATTTTGTAGAATTTCTACAGTCCCAGCAAATGCTTTGTCTGGGGGTTTAATAGGAGCCGTTAAACTACACAGCAGGTTGTACCTTTTAGCATCTATTACACTCAGTAAACCCAGCACATTTTTCCCATCAGTTACACTCTCTGTGATTATACACTGCTCCAGTCTCACTATAGGTGGGCCAGGCCTCCTCTGAGCAATTTAACAAGTCATTTTCCCGCCAACAGCCAGACATATTAATGCTTTTCAAAACACACACACGCACACGCTCACGCTCACGCGCGCACACGCACGGCCCTCAGCTGCTCCCTGCGGTTGCTCCCTGGCATGGGATCAGGGTTCCACCTTCAAAGCCAGCAGCTGGGGCTGTGACACTTGGCCCAACATCTGCGCCGTAAAGGCGGCACACGCCGGAGCTGCTCGCTCGCCACGCGCTGCACGGGAGCTCCCCGGGCCCACTCCGCGGCTCCGGGCACAGTGGAGAGGGTGGCGGGAGAGCCCCAGTGCCCCTGACACACCCCAGGAGTGCCCCAGTGCCCCTGACACACCCCAGGAGTGCCCCAGCGCCCCTGA
>VZRX01015772.1:21564-41454 GCA_013398075.1 Notiomystis cincta | reverse complement strand
GCCCCAGGAAAGCCCCAGTGCCCCTGCCACACCCCAGGAGAGCCCCAGTGCCCCTGCCACACCAAAGCTGAGCGCTCTGCTGCTGTGCCCACAGGGAGGGCTGATGCGCTGGGACACCGTGCAATAGTCCATTGCGGCCATGGTTTGTGCCTGCTGCTGCTACAGCAGAGTTTGAACGACTCCCAGGTTAGAGGGAATGATCAGGCCAGTGCAGAGGGTTCCTGCAGTTCCTGTCCCAAAGAGCCTGCAGAGAGTGCAAAGAGAGGTTCACCCACTGATCTTTTCAATTGATGACTATGTTGAAGAGGGACAGCTGAGATTTTTCAGCAAATTACACAGAACAAGAAATACAAACTGCAGTGAACATCCCCTCTGAGGGCATCCCAAGAAATTGAAGAAGAAAGTCTTTATTACTTCATTTGAGCTGTTTTGGAAGAAGGATAGTTGGCCTGTGCTGAAAGCCCATGTCTGTGTCCTGATCTTGTTTATTTTTCTAGGAGAGGCATGGTCCTAATTTTTCTATTGATGACACTGGGATAACTAAGAGATTTTTTACAACTTCAGTGTAAAAAATTTCCTGTCCAGCTCAAGTGAGCTTCTGGCTGCCTGCTGCTACATATAAATATAGTTGCTAGAAAAATAAATTACTTATTTTAAAAAACAAGGCATTTCAAGGTTTAGTGCACCCACTGATAGTCCCTCTTCATGGAATAGGTGGCTATTCAATCTTGCAGCTCGCTTGCTTTTTACAGAAAAGTTTTCCTGCTTTAAACTTCAGTGAAATGTAGTGATCACTGCAGAACAGCCTGGCAGGAGGTAATGCTACAACTTCATGTGAGGATAATACAGGAAGATCCTTGGAACTGGTGTTCAGCAGGACACCCTGCACAGAACAGTCATGAACTGTGTAGAATATTCTTTCTGGAGGGAAAACTTATTTTTTGGAGGCTGGGTTTTCGCAAGGGAATTTTGGCAGTTAGACTCTCATGATTCTCCATGCTGAGAACTTTCATCAGCTACAATAAAAATAAGAGGAATTGGCACGTGGGATTTCTGCATCCTGGAAAAAGTGCAGCATATGAGGCCTACAAGGCTAGTGCTAAGCACCACTGAAATTTCTCCTTTCATCTCCTGGCCACGATAAAGATGGTGAAAGTATTTTCATTTGTGCCTCTGGGCCAAAACCTGCATGGTAAAGGACTGTCCTGATTTCCCATTAGCTTCAGTGAGATTTGAGGCTGGTTAGCAAAGGAGAATCTTACACTTCTCCAAAAGCACCTAAGGAGCAGAGGGGATCCTTTATGCAAGAACCTGATGAGAGCAAGACGTTTAAAGTGTTTTAGCACACTGAGGTACAATGGGGAATGCATTTGTGAAACAATAGGTCTAGTAAATTGGAGACATCTTTTTGTTGTTTTTTTTTCCTCTTTTCACCACAGTTTCATTAGTTTCTGTTAAAACATTTAACAGATGTCTAATTGACAGAGTCAGAAATAGTTTTCCAATCATGTATCACTTTAATTATCTGATGGTCTTTACAGATCTCTCATGGATACTCCATTTTATTGAGATAAATTATTTGCTGCATTTCAAGGTTCTCTGCTTGAATCCTGCTTATCTTTTCCCATAGGAAGACTTGGTAAGAAACTTGGGAGGGGAGAGGAGTATAGAAGACAGGAGAGGACTTCACGCTGCTTCAGCCACAACGGTCCATTTTTCAGATGATTTCATCTGAAAGTTGAAGTCTGAGTGCAACACTTTGTATTTTAATGAATCAGCAGTGCAACTCTGACCTAATAGGAAGTGTTCCATGATACATGTTACTTGGGATTCTGTGCCCATGTGAACATCCTGTTCTCAGCTGCATATCCCAGAGCCATATTTGTGAGAGGAGCCTCTGACTCTACATCCTTTTTTCTTGGTTTTTTGTTTTACATATATAATTTCCGGCTTTAGCACAGATAGTGCAAACTTTACCAATGATAAAAAAAATATGTTTAATTCAACGATAAAGTTGTAATGCATGACAGTATAGACAGGATTTTTGATTTTTGTTTTTCAAAATTATGATATCTCTCCATCCCTAAAATACATTAATGAAAGATAAAATGTTCAGCATCTCTGAAAAATCAGGTTGCAAAAGCCTAAAATTCTATAAAACACCATCACAAAGAAAAGTTACCTTTTGAAGATATGTTGTCTGTATAACTTGCTTTCTAATGAGGGTTGATACTGGAAAATATCTGACAGTTGGGTTTGTGGAGCACAAAAAACCAACCCTGTAGGTGTCATGCTGTAAGACATACGGCAGGACACCTTTAACCAGTCATGTTCCCCTAATTGCAGTAATGCTTCTTTCAGTAACACTGTCATGCCTTTAAAACACTAACCTCTAGGGATAGGTTAAAAAAATAAGTTGCCAAAAGCTATTTTGAGAGATTTTTCCCTCTCCCTCTTCCAAAATAATCTAAGCTTTTTTTTGAAGGTGATAATGTCACCAATCATATTCACTGTTCTGGTCACTGGGGAACATCCAGATCAACATTTCTCTAACACTTTGAGCCAGACATCACTGTCCATGCTCTCCCCACCTCCCTAAATGTTTTCCTTGGGTTGTCATCTGTCCCTATCATCAAATTTTTCACTGAAAATACTCTACAGGTCCTCTGGTTTCAGAGCTCACCCTTGTCACAGGGCTTACCCAGCCATTTGTGCCTCCATGCATTTATTTTATGGAAGCATTGCTCTAAATGCTTACAACTTATATGGATGATCTTAATGATATTAATGATCTGTAAAACCAAAGTGCACTTTCAAGTGTCCACTTCATGCTTGGCAACAGCTAAAAGATTTGGGATCCATCATGAGACTATATGTTGATCTGGAATGGCCTGGGGTTTTCTATTCTGTCCAGACTGAGAAGAGGCTCTTAGAAGAGGGATAGTATGATCTGCTCCACAACACTGCTGCTGGAGAGGGGGGGGAAGCTTCAGACAGAAGTCTATTTTACACAGCAAGGTGATAGTATCAGCTAAGCTGCATGCTGGTTAAATATGTTTAATCAGCAACAGGTACAAAAAAATTAAATAAAATTAAAGAAGAGAAGGTATAACAATAAAGTAGTCTTTCCAAATTCTTACCACACCTGGTATGCAGCATGTGTTTTAGCAGATGATATAATTTACCCCTTATGACTGTGTTGTAAATACACATTAGATTTGTCTCTTTTAGAAAGGGATGTTAACAGCCTTGAATAAAATTGGGACAAATAGTGTAAACAGGATGGCATATAAAGTGTGATACAGTATGCAGAGGGCAAAGTATGTTTGAAGGTTAGCTTATTAATAAAACATGGCTGGCCTTGATTTAGTTTATAAGAAACTTAAGACATTTATCAACATCTGTCTGAACCCATTTCCAGTCTCTTTGGACTCTGTTGTGGATAAGCTGATTAATAAAAGATGATGCCTTAGGAAGGAAACTTAGATCTTTGCAAGCAATGACAAAAGAAAATTCAGTGCTTAATCTACATATGAAAGGAAACTGGAAAAGTAAACTAGTTTACCACTACATCCCAGGATGCCAACCTCTTATAACATTTCATCTGACTTAGTTTTGGCTGGAGTCTGGAAAAGTAAGAAAGAATTCCAAAAATTAAGTGTGGAATTAATTTACAAGAAAGATCCTAGTGCTCACTTATGGAGACTCTGAAATCTAATCCCATTCCCTTGTGGCTTCCTCCCCTCAGTGTTTTTAACTTTGCAGCTTTCCATGTTTGTTTTTCATTTGTCTCCTTGATCCTTTAGTCTTTCCTTTCCCTTAGGCTAGAATAAAGTTCTAATACTAAACAAGTGCCACACTTCACTTATTGATAGTTGTTGCCCAATAAAATGTTGCCCTCAGAAGCCAATTAGTGAAATATGTTTCTCGTAATAACCAGTAATTTGTTTAATTTTCATGCATTCTTGCCTGATAGTCAGCCAAAGGGATGCACATGCATAGTTCCTGCATCTGGGACACAGAGACAGCCCAGCACAGCTCCATGGTGCAGGGTGCTCCCTGCACAGGCCTCTGGCACCACAAGTGTTACCTCTGCCTGGTGTCTAATATTTGGGTATCACTGGCATCCAAGGAACCTCCTCCTAACTCCACAGGTTCAAAAATTTATTCTGTTACCTTACTGGTGTTTGGAAATTGGATTTTGCAACCCATCCTCCAACGTTTCTCCCAAGTGCAGCCTGAAAAACTGTCCTTGGAAACAGCCCCTGGAGCTATTTTTCTGCCCTGCTTCAGCTTCACCAAGATGCTGCAAGGATCATGCCAATACAGATTCACTATATTTTCCCTTGAAAAAGGGTGACTGCAGATGCCTTGCCTTCTGGGAATTATCTCTGGCCTGGGACAACCTTCAGGAATTCTGGCAGGAATATCCAATTCAGTATTTTAACACATGGGAAGACAGCCAAACATCCCCCTCCTTAACACTTCATGGCCTGGAATACACTCCCATGAGCAGTGGGCATTCGAATTCATGCTAGTTGTGCCAACTAGCAAAACACTGAGGAAAGAGATATATATTTGGTGGCTCCTCATTCAGCTCTGGAAAGCATGCTGAGCTTGTCAGGGGGCAGCAGTAGCTTGAACTAGACAGGCCAGAAGAAACCTAAACCATATAGGCCTTCTATAATAAAAAAATGTAAATGCCAATGCAGTGGGAACACTGAACTTTATGAAAGTTGAGAGGGGAATGACATTTCTCTGCAGCCCAGAGAGAAGGCATGAATGTCAGTGAAGGGGAATGTGTGTTACCATTTCATTTCATTCTTGCTGTAAATCCTGCATGAAGAGGTTAACAGCGCCTTGTAAAAAGACATTTTCCTATCTATTAATCTGAAGTTTTAAACTGAAAGTCACACAAAGTTGCACAACAAATCCAAATTTTCTTGAATGGTCCATTGAGAGATTCAAATTTAGACCCTCCTTCTGTGCCAGCTGAGAACTGAAGACTGCAGCATATTTCTGCAGAACGGGAGATCGGCTTTTGAAGGCTCATTTTATAAGGAAATATCTCTGGATGCCATTTCATCCTTGTAAAGACAAGTTTGTTCTTTGGGGTAGTTTTAAATGATACTGAAAGCTACTTTAGATTAACTTGGATTTACACAGATTAAGCAGACACTGTGGAAAGGACATGCTGAGCCAGATCCTACACTGGGTTAAATTGGCATGGTGCTCTCAAAGACAAAAGAATCACAATTAAGACCAGCTGAATATCTGGCCCATTGCATTTAAAGACCATGTCAGAGACCACCTACCTTCTAACACAGCTTATAAACATGGTTGAAGACATTTAGAGCCTGTTATGCTAGCTGGAAATTCCCTATCTGGTTTCTGCATCAATGAAAGCACCAAAACAAAGACACTGAGTCCCACATCCACTTGCCATATTCAGTATATACATATTCCTACCCAAATACATGGAATCATATATAGCAAGTATTTGTGGGATTGTGCATATAACTCAGTTTCCAACACACAGAGGATTCTGTTTAAAACCTGATTTATTAAGGAACAAATAGGGCAATGTAATTTTTTAAAATGTTGCTGTAATCACTCTTGGAGCACATCACGCCACATGATCAGATCCTTTGATAGCAAATACCGATAGCACATTCATGTGCCCTTTGTTGCAGTTTTGAATTACACTTCAAGTATATTTCTCCACAGTCTGTAGAAGCAGCAGTTACAATATTGGCTCTTATTCTACATTCTTACCAGTCAAGATCATTCATTGATTCCTGGATGTGAGGATCAATGGTGGTGGCCATATGGCTTTGGAATGATCTGTTGTCTTTTCCGTAATGGCATTGTGGCTTTGTGTTTCCCCAGCAGTGATTAATAGACACAAACATGCCTTACGCACATGTTGATAGATTTAGATGAACTTTGAATTTTCATGGCTTTCTTCTCTCTTCCCCCCTTCCCTCCCCCCTGTTTCTTTTCACGAGGTGGGGAGAGGAAGAGTGATTCCACATTGAGAAAGTGAGAACCAGGTCTTTAATGAATATTCACCTCTTGAGGACATGGTGTGATTTGATAGCAAGGCTAGATGACAGACACCTCATCTAGATGTCCAGGAATAATTATGACACTTTAACTCAGGAAGACTGTCTGTCTGTCTAAGGACAACTTACAACAGGCAATCCCATGCTGGAGAACAGCAAATGCCTCCAAATGCCTTTTTCTGCTAACTGTGTGAAAGGGGATACAGGGGCAAGGTAATCCCACCCCCTGATCCCCAGCAGCTCCAGCAAACAGGAGGTGCCACTCTGAGAGGAGTAGGTTTGCTTCCCCTGCCACAGCTAGTGAAGGCCTTGTTCTTGGGGGGCCAGAGAAAGGATAGATGGACAGACTTCCTCCCGTGCCCTGGAACTGTCCATAGGAAGATGTAGGGTGAGCAACAGGAGTCAATATTCCTTGAGTATACCAATAATGGACTAACAAGTCTGTCCAAGCCTGTCCACTAGGCTATTCTTGCCTACTTCCAAACTCAGGTACAAAAGCTGTTTGGTTAACCCTCTTATTAAAGCTTGAGTTAAAACTGCACTAACACAGAGTCCAGTGCAGAGTAGGGAAGGGTAGGGCACAAAAACAGGTATTATAGGAAGTAATACAGGCCTGAAGTAACCATGGCCTGTGTATTGGTGCTACAGGCTTTAGCAAGCTCACCTCATCAAGAACAAGAAATTGAGTAGTCTTCCAGAGAAATTCTCAGCTGGGGAACCTGGACTCAGGAGTCCCTTCCCATCCTATGCAATGTTTCTTTTTTCTTTCCACCTCCTGGATTCATTGAAATGGTTGGAATCCATGCAAAAACAAAGCAATCCACAGCTTGTGTCTGTACCCCCCTCAAGGGTCACCAAATTAATAAAAATTACATCTCTACATCTGCCATGAGAAATGTTTGTTGTGCAGGTGGTGGGCGGCTGGGAGACAACAGGAGAAGTACCACATGAATTTGCTATGCTCTGCTCATTTGCTCTTTCCCTCTGGTCTTGTCACACTATTAGACGTAGGATACTGGGCTGGACAGGCCCTTCATCTCACCCAATACAGCTGTTCTCATGTCTGTAAGTTATGGGACTTCAAGCATTTCAAAAATCCAGAAAGAAATGGCTTATTGCCCAAGTACCATGTGGGTTTTGTTTTCATCTTAAAAAAAAAAAGATAAAATCCAAGATGTTCGCAAGAAGTAACTGAAATTTTGCAAGAAAGCAACTTCTAGAGTGCATCATATTCAAAGGGTTATTGGTGAAGCATTTTATATAGCTAAATGTTGTATTGGACATCCTCTGAGATGTTAAATAGCATGTATGTTTAGAAAATCTCTCTCTAACTTCTGACCTTCTATAATAATACCCATATTGCAATGAACACTGGCAGCTCTTTGGGTGGCTTGGAAAGTGCTTCTCCTTCAGCCCTAAAAAAAAAAAAAAGCATAGTCAGTTCCTGGAATTGTAGAAATATTCTGTTCCAGGTTGGAAAATTTCAGTCTTTTCACAGGTTTCAGGAAACTCAAGAAATAGCAAT
The DNA here is from genome assembly GCA_013398075.1 of Notiomystis cincta. Taxonomy (NCBI): domain Eukaryota; kingdom Metazoa; phylum Chordata; class Aves; order Passeriformes; family Notiomystidae; genus Notiomystis; species Notiomystis cincta. Next base: position 33,864 of record VZRX01015772.1, on the reverse strand, counting down.
AGAAAATAGCATCCACATTTTTTATTGAATTTGAGTTTTTTGAGGCTGATGCCACACAAGCATCTCTAATCAGAAAACCTAGAGTGCTATGCATTGAAAAATATTTTGACAGGAGTAAAAAATGCAACCAGAACATGGCAGCTGCCCAAAACAAGGTAAAGACCTATGAAACTTTTGGACTTTTTGTGACTTATTGAACTCAGATGGTCTATTTGACTTAATAGTATGAAGAGTGCAACATTCAACTCACTCTGCACACGCTCTACTCCCAGTGACAAACTACTCTGGGAGTCAAGGCAGTGTCCATAACAAAGCTGGAAAACTACCTTTGGTCACTTCACAGCCAATGCTGATGTCCTTCCTCCCTTTTTATGGGCATTGGGTGGGTTGGAGCAGAGCAGGGGACCAGGCTTTAGCACAATTCATAGGAAGGGAGATGACCCAGATGCCACCGTGTTGTGCCAAAGGAGGAGTTTGCCTGGAGGTGTAAGGACAGAGGTGACAGACACACAGCAAATGAAAAGAGAAACCCATAGACCATAGGATGACATTAAGAAATACTTGCCTGTGAAATGTTCCCTTTGACCAAATTTGAGCTAGTATCTCAGTAAATTACTGCTTTAACCACTTTAACAGTACATAAAGGTCTATTTCTTCCTTTACTGATTATAAGTTCTAGTAGATATAACTATTTACAGTGAGTAATGTGTTACAAGAGTGTTCTAAATACCAATAAAATCTCAGACTCTGGGATCAGGCTTGTGCACAGGCTTCTGGATGTCACATGGTGCCAGGAGAAGAAAGGACAAAAAGAGGACATTTTTACATTTTACTCATTTTTTTAAAGAGATGGTAATGTTTTATGCATTCTGGTAGCTTCATGACCTCTATCCCAGACAGGAAAAATACAAAGCTTTCATATTAAGTTGGAGTTTTTACAGTTTATAAGAGAATACATTGAGGACACAAAAGTTTTCTTGGAACAATAACACAAGACTGCAACATGGAGACCAAAGAGGCTAGCTCCGAGGAAATAGAAGAAAAATTTGCAATATTTGGCACTTTCCCTGTGATATAAAGTGCATGTTATTCTCATTTAGCAGAGAGCTGACTTGAACAATAGAAATGTTGGTTAATACATTCTGCTCTGCAGTGACTGTACAAGTGTTTGCTGCACTTGCTTCTTAGATGCTGTAGCTCTCTCATTTCACACCTTTCTCCAGATTTAATCTCTGCAGTATTATTTATGTGGCAGTATTAGATTCAATTTACAAATTACAGCCTGCTGCAAAATGGAGCTGTTCTTTTCCCTAGAGGTACCAGCAACAGTTACATTAATCTTCTTTTAAAAAATTATTCAGGGGCTTTCAACATGCTGCCAAGAGCTCCCTCCCAGATTCCTTTGTAGTCCTGTTTTTAATTGTAAGAATATCTGCAGAAAATATAACATGTAAGGCCTGGATCCCAGTGGAACTCCATGCTGGCAGAGGTCCTGCAGTGAGCACCAGATGGGTGGATTTGGGTTTATTTTATCTCTTCCAGCTCAGTTCTGTACATGGAACCTGACCTAGGGAGCTGGTTCATTGCTGGGTCACTGAGAAGGTCCTGGTGAGGCTCTAGAGAAAGGGGTGACTGCAGAGGCATTGCCACCAAAAATGTGGAAAAAGCCATGGCACCAAGAGCTCCACCCTGGCCATCTTGCACCTGCCTCTGCTTGTGCCACACTGCAGAGAGACCCAAGGCTCCTTGGAAATGCTGCTTCAGGGGACGTTTGCCTGTGAGGGGGCATCACACCAGCACCTCCACAAGGGATTGCCTGGAGTGCCATGCCAGAGCCTGCCCATCTGGCAACCTCTCCAGGAACTGGCACCAGGTGCTGTGGTGCCAGCCTTGGCAGTCTCGAGCTTGGGGCAAGCACTGTTCATGCCCCAGCGGTCTTCACAGAGACATTCCTGGTCCTTCTCCCGCTGCTTCAGCTGTGCCTTGGTCCCTGTAGCCTGATGACAGCCAACACATCCTTGGCTTTCCTAACAACTCTCTGGGGGCTGCTGAGCCCAGGACCTGTCTAGGACTGAGGGTGTGAGCTGGCAGCAAGATGATCTTACCTGTGCTGGCTGGAGCCCAAACAGTCTGTTTGGGTGAGGCATCATCAGGTGAGGTCTGCTGAGCACGAGAGCTTGGATGAGGCGAAGTGATGGTCTGTCCTGTTCTTCCTTTCCAAGGCAATGGCATTCTTTTGTGTCATCATTCTTCTGCTGATGTCAGGACTTCACCAACAGGAGCAGCAGCCTCATGGGAGACAGAGATCTTGTGTCCTGGCTCAGGCAGTGTGATCAGGAGGAAAGCACTGGTCAGCTCAGTAGGAAGAAGAAAGGTATTTTTAAAAGTGTATTACAAGAGCCTTATACTCGGCATCTGGCCCTAGCACTGTAAGACTGCTCTGTCCAAAATCTCCTCCAGAAGATTCCCTATGGAAGCAGCTCCCAGGTGTTTGGGTGGTTTTGCCCAAACTTGATTCATATAAGCTCTGTCTCCTAGAGCCTTCCCAACCTGAGCTGTAGCAACCAGCTATTTCTCTCCCCATATATTGCATAGGGAAAAAGAGGTTAAACCCCACATAAGACAAGAAATGCCTTCCATGAATTTACATGAGGTATGGAAGAAACTTCTGTGAGTCCATTACTAAATGTTGATGGTTAAACTCCTAGTAATGAGACATTATGAGACAGATGCATTCAATAAGTATCTCTGTTCTGGTGGATCAAAGCTGGAGGAAGTATGAGTATCATATGATGCTGATGAAATATTTTCTGATCTAGTAGTAAACTGGGAGAATGAAAGTCTGCTTAGGTCTGTTCAGTTCAGAAAGGCTGGATTAACTCTCCCCAAGATGTCTTGAGGAGCAGCTAAGGATCTTACTTTTTCTTTAGGTGGGTAGTGAATGCTATGTATGTAATAAAAAAAAAAAGTAAGAGGAACAACCCAAATAAATGTAAGTTGACTAGCCTGGCTTTCATTTGGGAGTGGCACACAGGAAATGGTGGACACTGAAGGCAGAGGTAAAAATCTCTGCCAACCTGATTTAATTCACAGAAAAATAATTTCAACAACTGAAAGTCTAAAAAACCAGTCAACTGATTGCAAAATTCCAAGAAATAGCATTTCTTAAAGTACCTACCAGACTTCAACATACATATTTTATGGGCAACTATCAATAGGTGGCTACTTCCTGGAAGGGAAACTATCCCTTTCTCCTTTCCACCCAGCATGATCTTCATTTAAATCACAAATACCACAGAAATGACTGCTAATACATTTTTCAGATGACACAGATTTGAAAGCAGTAAAGATCACAGTACTCCTGTGAGTGAAGGTGATCTAGCTCCCTTCATAAGCTGTGTGTAACCAAATGCAGCCAAATAGACGTTTATATTTAGAAATTAAAATGTCCAAGCTACATTTATAAGATGGGGCACTGCATCACAGGAAGCGGAAAAGGACTGGAAAATGCTACAAATAATCAATTACCCATGAATTCCTAAAATAGTCTTGTGGTTAAAAAGGCTGATATGATAATCAGAAATACAGAGGTGAGGTCTGGGAATGGGAAGGAGATATTTTGTCTGTCTAAGGCAGAAGTAGGACCACTGTTGTAGTGACCATTGCAGTGGATAGAGAAGCCAAAGGAGGAATAGCTGAATCTTTATATAAGACACATTTATTCCATGATTATTTCATGATGGATTACCCCAGAAAAATAGCTTCCAAACACATTTCCATGAAACAGCAGAAGATCATGAAACTCCTCTGCTGGATCCTCCCTCAAGTCATGTTTTCTGGATTAGGTTCCAGGGGAAAACAGTAGGGGTTGCAGCTTTCTGAGGCGAGTTTCATGTTGGATACCTGCCTGTGTGCTGCCTTGGCTAATAAATCGTGACCTGTGTGGTTATACTGGTCAAATGCTTTCTCAGCCAGAACAATTCCCAGAAAATCAGCAGACCCTTTTCACAGTGCCCATCTGACAAGCACCGGGTAGCACACACATGGTTTAGATATAAAAAAGAATGCTGCATCAATGCTGAATGTGTGAAATGTTTCAATTATTCCTAAAATATTTTTAACATGTTCCAGATTTATCAGGCAAAATGTTTAGGAAGTAATTGGAGTTTATTCTGTTTTTCATTTTAGTACCGTATATTATAATAAACACATGTTCAAAGTACATTTTAGGTATTACTAAATATTTATAAAATGTCTATAGGTGGAAATCCCAAGGTCACTACAGTAGCTTCATTTTCCTATTTGTTTACAGGAAAATCAATCACTAAAACCTATGTCTTTTTGGCAGTCAGAACCCTTTTGCACCTGCAGAGATAGTGGATAGCCTATTGGGTTTACTTACTAATATGATTAAACCTTCTTTGATTGCAGAAGTTCAATTTAATTCAACCTTCTATTATTGTCTGGAGTAATAAAAAACTTCTAATGGCATTTCCAAATAGATATGTGTGTCTGATATTTAGTATCTGATCATTTTACTGGCATTTGCCCATTAAAAGACAAATTTTATAAAAGTAATGCTAGTTAGGAAATAAAAGGGAAAATGGTATCTTGTTCCCTGAGGTACACTCTGGGCTTTTGCAATGAAAACTAATTGATCTGTTGCAAGCTTTGCTACCTGTCTTGAGAAATACTAGCAAGGCTTAGAACACTGCCTACCAGGGAACCCTTGCCACTGGTTTTAAGACAAAATCAGGCTGCTTTCTGCTGATTCTCCTGATGTCCCTGGAGATTTCAGGGGGAAAAACAGCAACACATTTTCCTAGCCTGCAGTCTGGAAAATATTGCACTTTGCAATTCCCCAGTAACGGTAAGCGAGCTCATTTTATTTTGGTGGTGAGGTTTTTTGTATTTTATTTATTTTGCTTGTTTGTTTTTTATTATTATTTTTTTTAATAATTATATCTAAAGTTCCAGCCAAGCAAATCTCCTTGAGACAGGAAAGTCTTGCATTAACTAAGACACAGCAAGGATCCTGTGCATTTCTGCCAAGACCGACCTATCTGCTTCCATCCTTGCCCCGGCTGTCAGGCTTGTTTAGACAGGCTTGTTTTCCTTCTCAGCTCAGTGAGTAGTTGTAGCAGCGGTGGGATGAGAAGAGGGACATTGGCTGCTCTGGGAGCTGAGCTCTTTGCTGATGCAGATGCCCTTCCAGTGCCAGACTGGCACAGAAGCAGCTGGTGCCTTCCACAGAAATGGCTTCAAACACGTTTGACCAAAAATCCAACATTCCCAGAAAATGCCATCACAGAGAAGCAGCCACAAACTGTCCTTTTTCCAATTAAAAAGACAAGGTTGTGTGGTTTCAACAGGTAGTAGAGTACTCAAGAAAAGACTATGAAAGATCAAAGCTTTGAGGGTTTCCTTCTTTGCTTATCTCCACCCCCCATGCATCCCAACCTTAAAAAAAAAAGTTACATTTAAGCCTGTTGCAAGATTAACTCCAATACCAAACAAAATCTAGACATTCTGAGCAGACTTTCTCCTGCTGCTGTCTAGGTAAATACTGACATTTCTTAAAGAAAAACTATTTCCTCAATTATGGTTTTCATTATACAAATGCTGTTCTGAAATATCCTTTTGATCTCCTCTAAGCATTTATTTTATGTATTTAATCTGCTGGAAGATCCTTATTGTCAGCCTTGCCTCTTACTCCTTTGTATACCCCTTCTGCAGGTTCACTATCTGCAGGCTAGGAAGTAAGGAGAGCTGGGGACAGCAAATGACTTGTGACACTGGGAAGATATTACACCTGAGCTTAGAAATAGACTATATCCATGAGGATGTGAGAGTTCTTGATCAGTTTGCATCACTCACAGACAGTAATGGCAAAAGCTGTAAAATAACATTTCAGGAAAAGGAGGCCAGTGAAACAGAACAGCAGTTGGGTTTATTTCTCAGTGTTAATAACTCCAGACTCCAGGCCATGAAGCCAACAGGTGTGATGCATATTGAGGATGCCTGAGCAAAAGTTAGTGACAAATTCATGCAAAGAAGTTCACAACACTTAGATTTTTCCCACCCTTTGTTAAAATAGTTTATCTTCTAGAATAAAGACAGGCTTTTTGGATGTACAGGATGAAGCAGTGTCATCAAGATATGGTAAAGAGTGTTTCAGACATAATTCAGGAATTTAAAGTCAAATATACTTAAAAAGTAAACCTTGCTGATTTTTTTTTTATTTCAATTTTCTACAGCTATATAGACTAAGACAAACTATTGCAGAGCTATGGATTAAAATTAGTTTTAAACAAATCTCAGCCTACATGAAGAAAATCAAGAATTTGACTACAGAATAGTTAACAGTTTGAAATGCATAGATTCATTCAATGAAAGAAAAGCTGGTTCAAGGGCTTGGCTGCTACTTTGCCCTTGGGAATCCTGTTTCCAGTCTAGCTTCAGCAAAGATTTCCAGTGGGACTTCAGACATGCCATTGGGAATAGGACTAATCTCATGAAGCTACAGCAAGTAAAATTCCAGGTGTCTAAGCATGAGTCTGAGTTTTCTATGCAGCTGGATGGAAAAAGGGTCACTCAGTCAATGCCTGGCTCCTCATTTTCAGGTGGCATAAGTTAGACACGATGGAATCTGGGATTGAGAGCACAGTTACAGAAGCCCCCAGAGCAACAGCAGTGTAGGCATCTCCTGCAGGATAAATAATCTTAAACTCCTCTGTTGAGTACTGCAGCAGAACTACAGCCAGGAGTTTGAACCAAATTCGGGGGTCTGGGTGCATTAGAGAGTGCACACATGCATACATAGATGCATATATATATATGTATATATATATATACACATGTGTAAGTACATAAATGTGTATAGACATTTGTGTGCAGCATCTGAAAAAGGGAACAGCCTAATTGTCCTCAATCCAAGTACTTCAGACAATAGAAACAATTTGTATGAGCAAGCATTAGTTACATGTTTTCTAATTGCAGGCTTGGGCATTTAATACAGCCTTTAGTGTAATGCTTCTAAACACCCATGAGTTTACTAACTGCACCCTGCTGGGACTCACATTAACACTTAGTAAATAGACTATTCAGAAAATGGCATGGCAAGAGTTACACCTCCAAGTAATATTCTATAGAGCTGCATACAAATTGTAACCACATTTTCATAAGTGATAAAATGTTTTATCCTCTTCTGAAAAATAAATGCCATAAAAGCCAAATGCAGTTCACAATAACAAAGGAAAGGAAGGATATAGCTCATCGGGATTCAAAAGGTTTTGATTTCACTTTGTCAAGTTGGACACTTATATGGGAAATGGCCACCTAAATACCTTTGTGGATCTGGCAAGAAGCTCTCAGCCACAAAGTAAGGACAAGGAAATGGAAGAAAATTCAAAGTTGCTAATGTGTGGTTCTACTTGAAGGACTAGTTACGTGAAACTGGCAACTAAGAAGTTGGTGAGATTCCTGAACTTATTCCATCTGCCTTGCTTGCTTAAGTGATGAAAAGCCCTTCTTTTGAGGCCAGTTTTAACTACACCAGTATGAAAAGGATGTTCCAGGTTCCAGCCCATTTCACTCATGTGGCCCCTTTCACTTGCACGGCTGCGACGGAGAGTTTCGTTCCTTCGGCAAAGCCTTTATCCCTGTTAATGCAAACTAGGGAAAGAAAGAGGGAATGTTAGGGGAAAAAAAAAGAAAAAGACCCTTCTTTTTCAAACACAAGGTTTTGAAAAAGAATATCTTCTGCTGAGCAAACCACTTTAAAAGAACAGCAGTGATGTAACTAAGAAAATATGGAAAGGGAAAAGTTACGAAAACTCAAATGTTCCTTCTTTTCCACTCCTACATATTTCAAAGGGTTAAAAACCTCAATTCATATAAGCAAAATACCCCAAAGCATGGCTTTGATTAAAAAGGAATTTCAAAAAAAAAGAAGAAATGGAAGGTTTCTTTGTGCATACATCCCCACTCTCAGTTGCTGCAGTATTAAAGAGAGAGCTAGGAATGATTTTTCACTTCAGTTTTCTCAGTTAGCAAGAATCTGGCTAATTTGAGACAAGTCTGAACAAAGAGAAATTATGTGGAACAGACTCCTCACATGGTGGGAAGGCTGCTCCATGATACCTGTTCTTCCCATCAAAACAGGAACCTTCTGGACCCCAGGTGTCCCTGTTATTATAGGTTATTACTGTTGCATCCTTTTTCCCTAGTAATATGTATGAATTAAATCCAGAGATGTTGTTTACAGAATCTTTTATAAAAACAGTATGACATACTATAAGAAAAAAAGGGCAGGGTACAGAAGGGAAACAGAAACATCTTTCACGATATTTTCCTGAAAAAAACGAAATTATGGTGCTTTTTTCTAAAAAAAGAGTACATATCACTTTATTCAGAATTATAATAGGTGTATTTGGAAAGAGCATGAACACTTAGGTTATTGGGAAAATCCACAGACACATACTTAGATGGACAATTTGTGAATAATTAGTCTGTCATCTCTCTGCTTCAAAGTTTCTTCCAGCCTCTAAAATCCCTGCCACTGCCCAATCTGCTAGTCTGAAAATGTGGGCCAAACTCTTTTTTTTGGATGAAGCAGCTCACGTATTTTGGCAAAAGCCTGCATTAGAAAATGAAAACCACATTAGAAGTTAGTAGTTCCTAAAGTTTCTTTACTTCTTGTCTAAACCCTTAAACTGCTCCTAGAAACATAATCGTACTTCTGTTGGCAAATTGCAGTAAGGTGGAGAAGAAGTGCCTGCTCCAGAACCAACTCACAAGTCATGGACAGCCTCTGCAAGCTTTGGGTCATGGTCCTTGAGTCTGAGCTCAGGACAGTTCTTTCATCATTCCTCCATAACAGCTAGAGACCATAGAGCAGGTAAGAGAAGAATAGCCTCACCTTACTGATAACCCTCTTGGTGTGGTTCCAGTTTCACAGCCAGTGACTCTTCAAATCATGGTGCTCCTCAAAGCTGGCAAAGCAAGGGATGAACATATTGCCATGGGATGCCTTTATGTATCATTTCTGCAGCATCTCTGCTGGAGCAAGTTAATGCAGCTGCTTCTTTGGGGACTTAAAAAGGGAATTTGCATCTTGGAGCTGCATGCACTAGTGGGAAAAAATTCTCAGGCCAGCTCTGCCTTTACACTGTGGGAGATCACCAATCAGTTCCAGGTGCTGCTCACCAAGTACAGCATGTCCCAAATTTCTCAGGGCTGAGCTGATGCCATTCTCAGACTTTTCACCATCTGAACAAAGCTGGAAGTTTGCTGCGCCACAGAGAGCTGGGCTTACACATGGGAACAGTCATTTTGTCACCAGCCTCACTATGCTTTGGCATCTGACCTATTCTCCTATTTATGATTCTTCTCATCTTTCATTCTGATTTTATACCCTCACCCCCCTGGGAGTCTTTTGCAAAGTATTTTATAGGCAGAGGAGTTCTGGAGTGTGGTGCCAATGCGTAGCATCAGTCATCAGCCTGCCATTGCAGCCTGGTTTTGGAAAACAGTGATGTGCAGCTCCATGTATTCAGCAGTGGCTACTTCACCTCCAGCTTTGTGAAGGTAACTTCTGCTCCTCAGCCAAAGTGAGAGCCTTCTCCCTATGGTGAGTACAGATGGATGCTTTTGAAGGCTTCCAGGAAGCAAGTCATGATGCCAAAATGGGTCTCCTTTCTGCCCATATTGACAAAGCTGGAAATTCTGACACCTCAGGGCTTCCTTAAAAGGGCTTTTGTGTTAAGTGTTCGAAGGAGCAGGAAGTTTTGCTCCTCAGGACAGTCTCTGGCCAGTGTGGCTAGGATGGCTTTGGTTTCCTTAAAAACTAGGATGGTGAGAGGCAGAGTGCAGATTTTCCAGACCTGTTTGATCATCCTCACCAGTGGTTAAGACTAAGGTCTTGGACTGTGCCTGTAACTAAAAAACAAACACAGCCTTGAGCATTGGAATGGGATTGTCCAGCCTGCATAGCTGCTAGCGTGCTCTCCACCAGGCAGGGGTTGACGCCAACCCACCTTCTTCCAGGCAGTGCCAAGCCCTGCTCAAAGGACTCTCACAGGGACAGGGACTACTTCCACCATTTTTGAGGGGATTCAAGAGTATCAAATGGATGTGAAATAGGCAGCCACACATCTTAAAGAAAAAAAGAGGATCTGGTCCATATGCTGGTACAACCTTTGTGTGCCTAGCAGCAGGTGAAGGATGGTCCCTCTCAAACATGTGCGGCTGTTTAGTAGTGGGAGGACTGTGTCTTCCTGGCATGGTTCAATCCATGGTCCTTTCATCCAGGCTCAGCAATTTGTTAAAATGCCTTTTGACTCATCTCCAGTACTGACTGTACAAATGTTCTTTGACAATCTGACAAGGATTACATCAAGCAGGAAAAAAAAATGGAGTGGATGTGAGGGCACAGAAAGAAGTGAAGCCTTCCTTGCACTGTGACAACTTCTTAAGTTGAAGAGAAAGAGCATTTGCAATTTTCACAGGGAATTAGTCTAATTTATCTGAAGATCTGCTTGTGATTTGTGGGAGATGTCTGTTAAAGCTGATATAAAAGGTAATACTAGGATTTAATCCTCAGGGCTTTCGCAAATAACCACTATCTTTTAATAGGAAGTGGGTGGCATGTTGGTTGTCAATTCTAATTTCTCCTCTAGACTGAAAGCCTTCTCCATACTTTTTCTATTATCCTGTACTGCTAACTTTTACAAGGCTACAGGATCTGCCTTGTACATGAGATAAAACCAGAAGGTAGAGCCTTTAACAGAGATTCACCATGTTTCAAGAGAGCATATAGGAAAGCATAGAAGTGGGGGACAAACTTAGCATTGAAAAGATGCTCTCAGAACACCCATTGCTCCTGTGGTTTGTGCATTATGCTCTTTTCCAAGAGATCTGGATTTGATGTCTTGTCCTTTGCTTTCTGGGGTGAGGAAAACTCTGAGCCCTTTAAGAGTGGGGAGGAGTATTAAATAAGGAAAGAAAGGACCTACGGCAAAGATCAAAAAGGAAAAAAACAATACACAGAAAAAACAAGAGGACCGAGAAGATTCAACCCTACAGTACCTAACAACTTTTAAAGGCATGAGTTTGTCCAATGTGTTGTTTATTCATCCAAATTATTTTAATGATGAACAGCTTTAAAATTGGAGTAGAACGCTAATTCATACTTTGTGTGTGGAATAAATGATAGGCAGCTGTGGGCCAGGGGGCCACTGGGGGCTCTCTGGTAACAGAGACTGTACATACAAAAGAACGTAACTCAGGGTCTCTGGTAGCAACAAGAAAATATATATTGCAAATTAAGTAGTTCTTCCTACCACTTAATGAAAGCTGTGTGCGTGTGACATTGCTATTGTCATGCAGTGATCAATTTGATGTGAATTTGGCCTGTACTTAGCACTGTGCTGGGGAAGTCTTCCTGTGCTATTCAAATACTTTTGAATATTGCAACAGCAGTGGACTACAGCTTTTCCCCAGTCAGGTGATAGGCTGGTAAATTATTTTGGAGAAACCTTGAGAAGCAGGAAAAATGAAGGATGCTCATCTCACTGTGCTACTGAAATGAAATGCTGGGACGGATCCACTCATGCCTAGAGGGTCAGCCAAGGGCAGTGGGATCCATCTCAGCTTGCCCAAGAATAGAAGGTTAGTTCTTGCATCTGCTGGTTTTAGCTGGGGTGGAGTTAATTTTCTTCACAGTGGCTGGTGTGAGGCTGTGTTTCGGATTTGTGCTGAACACAGGGCTGATAATACAGAGATGTTTCTGTTGTTGCTGAGCAGGGCTTGCACAGAGCCAAGGCCTTTCCTGATTTTTGTACTGCCAGGCTGGGGAGGGGCTGGGGGTGCTTGGGAGGCTGGGAGGAGACACAGCCAGGACCAGTGACCTCAACTGACCAAAGGGATATCCCAGACCATATGGGATAATGCTCAGTGAATAAAGTGAGGAGGAAGGAAGAAGAGGGGAAGGTATGGAATGATGATGATTGTCTTCCCAAGTAACGATTACATAGTTCCATGATGGGCCCTTGATCTCCTGGAAATGGCTGAACACCCACCTGCCCATGGAAAGCAGTGAATTAATTCCTTGTTTTGCTTTGCTTGTGTGTGCAGCTTTTGCTTTCTCTGTTAAGCTGTCTTTATCTCAACCCACAATTTCTCTGGCTTTTACCCTTCTGATTCTCTCCCCTGTCTCACTGGTGGGTGAGTGAGTGAGTGAGTGAGTGAGTGAGTGAGTGAGTGAGTGAGTGAGTGAGTGAGTGAGTGAGTGAGTGAGTG
>VZRX01015772.1:0-21355 GCA_013398075.1 Notiomystis cincta | reverse complement strand
GTGAGTGAGTGAGTGAGTGAGTGAGTGAGTGAGTGAGTGAGTGAGTGAGTGAGTGAGTGAGTGGCTGTGTGGGGCTTGTCTGCTGGCTGGGGTTGAATTAAGACAATGCAGATGTTTCCATAACTCTGTGCACAAGCAAGACAGAAGGCAGGGACTTGGTTTGATGCCAGCACGGTCCTGAAAGCAGCATATGTGCCACAGTGCCACAGAGGTGAGGGCCAGAGTATCTCTGCTGTGGACTACAGCAACCCACAGTTACTGCCAAGACAGATGGTGCCTCATTTTCTACACCAAGAACCTACCTACCCTATCTACACAAAAATGGTATTAAAAACAGTACATGTTTTCCAGTAAAGTGCAAATCCAAGTGCATCTTAAATGAGCTTGAAACTGGCACAAAAACACCACTCACCTCACAGCAGCAGAAAGCCCAGCTCCAGCTCAAATGACACAGGTGAATGCAGGGGCAGACTGTGAGTGACTGTGGGCTCAGACTGTGGTTTTGCACCACGTGTGTAAAAGGAGAACTGTTTGCACAAGGTAAAAAGTTTGCCAGTTGACTGAGCCAGGTGGGTTGCTTGAATGGGAAAGGGATTGAATATGAGGAATGCAAACCAATATCTAATAAACTCAATGATGGGTAGGAGGTGGAATTTTAACTGAAAAAATCTGTGTTTTAAATCTTAGAATAAATCTTAATTCTAAAATTCATTCAGAAAACCCTGACAGACACCAAAATAACCGTTGGCTCCCTAGCACTTTTTGTTAGAGGTATTAAAATAGCTTGGTAGTTATTTCTGGATGAAACAGTAACTAAGGACTAATGTTCCATGCCAGTCAAACCCTCATCTCCTGTACACATGAAACTCAACTCTAAATCTATACCCAAAAATAGGCTGGAGACTGTCAGACTACATCTGGATACAGAAGATGGACCCTGACAGTAATATCCCCAAACCTATTTTATAAGTACCATCTTGGTTCTGCAATAACTCCAATTCCTGGCTCAATGGCAAATGAAAGTCTGACTCTAACCCCAAGCCTACAAATAACTTGAAGCCTTGTCCTATTTTCAGCTTTGTTGTGTCTGTGGAGTGTTCAGACTTGAAATTGCTCTCAGCCAGATGGTTCTTTTCAGATGCAGTGCTAAAACCTGATCAAATAAACCCTTGTAGTCCAGGGGTAATGCCCACCACTGGGTTGGCAGCAGAATTAGAATTAGAAGCGGGGTCTAGGACAACATGAGGATGTTTGATGGCTTTTGGAGGAGTCTCCTATCCAAGTATGGGACTAACATGATCGGGCCATGCAGCTGTGTATTGAAAACAGACAGAGCTTGCTGTTCTTTGCTAAAGACAGCTGTATTATCTTGTATAACATGATTGGATTTTGAGTTAAAATGTGAAGCATGCACTGGATCTATTAAAGGCTACCTAGGTTTATAACCATTGCTATATGTATTTTACTTCAGGATTGATGTCAGGGTGATGTATTAAAAAATCTTGGTGACAGATATCAGGTTTTCAAGCAAGCAAATTTCAGTTAATTTGGTCCTATACATGTTACTTGGGTTAGTTGCTAGGAAGTCTCAGAATGAGATTAAGAGTTTAGGATAAAATTGCCATTTGGCTGGATGGACTTGCATTCCTGTTTTGTAAAGAAGAGCACTGTTTGTGCTGATTGAAGCATGCTAATTAAGTGCAAATGTTTCACATTGACTGGTTGTTGAGTTTTGGTGTGTACAGATACTATTGGATAACTGAATATTTACTGAATATTTATTATTATTGCATATTATTATTTATTATTACTGTTATTGTTATTATTGTTAACTTTGCTGTGGACTATATTTGGTTTTCTGTGATATAAACTAAAATATACAAACCAAGAGACAAAGAAGGAAGGGGAGAGGAGGTCAAATCCCACAGCAGTGGGAGCCACTTCCCATGAGGCCCTGTCCTGACAGCACTGCCAGGATTTGCAGGTGCAGATCCCTGCAAATAACAGCAGAAAAACAACAGCATAAAAACAATTAAGGAAAAGCACGGCCAAAGAGAGTCTGGAAAACACTGCCTCATCAGCTCCGGGAGAGGTTTTGGAGCTGCAGACCACAGGCTCCGAGCTTCACAAAGGCTAAGGCAACGGGGTACTTAAGGCACAGTGCAGCACACGTGTGAGACAAGCACTGTTTTGTAGCAGGGTGACAAGTCCTGGAAGTTTCTATCCATGTCCCTGAGGGCTCCCAAGCCTTTACAAGAGCAGCCTGTCAATGAGGGACATAAACAGCCCTCCCCTGCAGCGGGCGGTGGCGGTGCGGGATCTGCGACGGGTCAGAAACAGTTCGTTTGCGGAGATGGGGGCTTTTATGGCCTGTGCCTGCCTAGCTAAGATGTAGGTGTTCCCGCTCCCAAAAGGCTTCTCCAGTGCTTAGCCCTGAGCCTGACAGGCGTCACTGCTCCTGGCCAAAGGACAGGCTGGATTTGGGCGTCTCAGTCCGACTGAAATCACTCCATGAGTTATGTCTAGGGATCGCTGATGTTTTATTTCCAGGTGTGTCAGGGAGCAGAAAATCATCTTTTTTTTCCCCTCTTTTTTTTCTTTTTCAAGCAGGGTGTGACATGGTATGTTCATGGCTGCTTAGTTAAAACAACATGAGACCCGACCCTACTCCTTAGGTATTTGCTGTGAAATAGATAGGATAGCAAGTCAGAATGAAATTGGAAATGACCCCTTTCCCTTCTCTGATGTCAGGCACTATTCACCCACACACAAAATTACTGATTTCATGCTATTATTCCATTGTGTTAGAAGGATTCTTTGAAACTTATAACAGATCTTTACCAGTAATTTAAACTAGCTACCAGTCTCCATCCTGGTTACTGCACATCTACTGCCAAGACACTGTTTTGGTAACAGTTAATAATCATCTGTCTGGACTACCTCACCATAAACATTACAGGGTTTCATCACTCATGTTTTATTTAATTCTGCTTGTCATCAAGGTCTATTATTGGAACCTTGCAATTTTGTTGAAGAGAGCTGATTTTTACTACTGTTGAAAGCTCCTCTACATACTTTTTGCACTTTATTCTCCTGAGCTGGGATCCTTTCCTTTTGGATCTCAGGTTGACATAAGATGTTTATTCAAATAAATTCATTAGATGATTGACAACACATAGGAGTCCCTGGTGGAATATGCTTGAGGTACCAGGGGGGAATAAAGGAAAATTCAAGAGGCTAGTAAATTACTTGTGCTAAATGTAACCACCTGTCTTTGATTCTACATCCCTTGTTTCCACCCTGAAAAGGTACGAAAGCTACACCCAGCTGAAGAAGGTATAAACTGAAATCATCCTTTTCCATGCACATCATCCTCTGCTCATTGGGTTTTGTCCTGTTGTGACCTCGTGCACTTAGCCTGAAAGCATGCAGCATAAATGAAACAGGTAGTTGCCTGGAATAAACAAAATGGTTAAAATGGTCAAAGATTAAAATGGTAATAATGAAGTAATAGTCCTTTCAAGCATTGCTGTTGCACAGAGTCTCAGGCAGGACTCACATCAGGCGAGCACTTCAGCCCCTGTAATGAGGAGTGATGGCCCCACCACTCATACACCTTTGCTCTGCTTTTTCTCTGTCCCCTGACTCTGCTTTTCCTCTCTTGCCAGGAGGAGAGGCTGTAAGGGAAAGTCTGGCAGCAAGCAGAGAGCATGCAGGCTGTACTCCTGAAGGGTGCCGGAAGACAGGATGAAGGTTTCTATGCCAAGGAATGTATGCTTGTGCACAGAAAACCAGCTCCAAACTGAAGGAGTCCAGAAAAGGCAGTTGCTGGGTTGGAATGAGCCTCCTGCATTCCACTGGCCCCAGAAACCCACGAATTTGATGTGTTTTGATCAGAAATTCCCTTGTGGACTTGAGAATCCTCTCATCATCAAAGCTTGCTCAGATCTGCTGCTCCTTTACAGAAAGGGTCAGAAAACCCAGTATTTTTTCTGATAGAAAAAGTAAAATCTCTCCTTGCTCTTCTGTATGCAAGCCAGCAGTGAAATATGTCTGAACAAAGAAGAAACAGACATTTCTATAAAGTCAACAGCAGATGGTCCAGTGAGTATGTTTTTACATCCGGTCTCTCGACATACCCAGGCCTAGGCAGATGTGCTTGCACTGTGTTCAGGCACTACCTCAGTTCTCCTCTGCAAGACACACAGCCACATTAGTATAGCCCATTCTGTATTTGTTCATGTAGAAATCTCCCACCCTGAGGCTCTTAAATGTGTTTTGCCAACAGAAACAAACAACTTTTCTCTTTATACCACAGTTTCTCCTGTCTTTCCTGTGATTTGTCCTTTCCCTATTGTTCCTGACCTTTCTCAGTTTCAAACCTGCAACTCTAGGCACAGTGCTTGGAATAATCACTGGTTATCATCCAGCAACTAGAAGTCTTCTCTATAGGAGAACTGATTTTCTTCTCTTGTTTTCCTTTTATTTGCATTATTCACTTTCATCTTGGATTTTTTCTCTCCGGCCGCTGCCTTTAACCTTCCCTTATTCATAAGCAATCTTTATTTCAAAATATTTTCTCTGCTTTCAGTATGTGTTTATTTCTGAAATTCCTTCACCTCTGTCATTTGTGATCTTATTGAGTTGCTCTTGCTGCAGCATCTTTCCTCTTTTTTCCCTCTCTTCTGAAGGAAGTGTCCTAGGACTGGACACAGCTGTGTTTTGGCCACATATGGTGGTGAAATTCCATGCTCAAGGTGTAGCCTTCACTTCAGATAATCTGAGAAAACAAACTTGGTGAACATTGCTGCACACAGAAGAGAGCCCATGCCCTTCACCATTTGCCATAGTCTTTTGAAGTGATAGTCCTGTCCTCCAGAGAGGGCACAGAAAACTCACCTGTGCCAGACTGTGAGCAGGTGTATTTGTGGAGAATCCACCAGGTATTCTTCTCTTTGGGCATTCCCAGGGCTGGGAAGCTGATGTGGTGTCTGTGACTGCACCCCAGTTATAACACTTTAAAAATAATTCACCTCTTCCTCTTTTGCATATCCTGCCCAGCTTGCCCAGATGAAGTCCTTCTCTCTGAATACTTGGGGACGACGAGGCAGATTGATGGTTTTGCTGCATATTCTCCTTTTCTTCTGGTTAGAAGGAAGGTTTCCCTCAGGAGGGCAGACAGGTCACACTGCCCAGAGGAACCAGAACCTCTGCCAGGATTTATTTCTAGTACTTTACTTTGGGAGCTGGGGAGCCCCAGGCGGCATTAAAAGGTGGTTAAGAGGGCAGGGAAGAGGAAGGAGAGAATTTGGCTCTAAAGAGCCATCTTCCTCCCTTCAGTGGCTGGACCCAGAGATTTTCAGGGAGATGTCCTTCGTACCTCTGTGTCTGCTCTTGCCATGTTCCTCTCACCATGTTATCCCCCATTCCCACTATCCCCTGCCTTGGAAAGAGAAAGGCAGGAAGAAGCCCAGCAAAGGAAAGCACAGGCAGAAAGAACAGCTGCAGGAGCAGCTGGGTCAGATGCCAGAGTATTTTGCACAGTTTTTGCTGGCCATATTCAGCCTTTCATTGCAGTTTGCTCCAAAGCCCATCTCCCCCTCCTGCTCACCGCTCTTCATCTCAGTTTCATTCCTTTTGGCCCCCAGCTCCTATTGCCTTGCTTCTCCTCTCTTGGCTGGGCCAACCTCTCCTGTTCCATTCCCTCCTCTCTCTCCCTGCTGCTTGCCCTGCCTATTTTGGACACAAACTCCCTGTCACTCAGAGAGCCACACAGAGCCTGGCACACTGGGGTCCCTTTTCAGGCACTGCTGTAATAACAACCGCAGAATCACATTGTGCTTATATCTTTACTAGTTTATACAGGAATATACAGTGGTGTTTTACAAGGCTATAAAATATATATCTTAAAGGAAACAAGCACAGGAAAATAGGAGAAGTGGGGCCAGATCAGCTGATGTAAATAAAGGCTGCATTGAATTAAACAGTGCTGCAACTATTTACAGCAGCTGTAGGACCTGACCTGTGGCCCCTTCCCAAAGCAGGGACTTGCTCCAGCCTCCTGCCTCTGTTATGGCAGAAAGTGAACTGAGCTCCCCGTGCCCACCCAGTGGAGAGGGATGCTGGCTGGGAGGAGGAGGAGGTGCACCCTTGCTCCAGTCCATCTTGGGATGAGACACAGCTGTATGGCAGCTGCCAGTGGTGATGCTGACAGCCAGGCTGCCATCTGGTGCCTGGTGGTGAGGGAGGGACACGTCCTCCTCCTCTGCCCATCTCCTGTGCCTTGACATGCAGCAGCTGCAGCTCCTCTGGAGCTGGGCAGGATTCACAGTAGTCATCAAACACTACCATTTCAGGTCTCTAGAAACTACTTGTGAGGTCAGATCAAATCCAGCTTTGACTTCTAGGTGCTGGAAAGAAAACAGGGGAGATCATTTGGGAAAGGTCAAACTTTGTATTTTGACATTTTCTGGTTTGAGGAGAAGCTGAATTCAGCTCAGTTTTACCTGAGAGGATCAGAACTTTCCATTCAGGCACTAAAATGATAAGCTTGTGCCTCTGTAAGACTTTCTGGATTACATACACAGCATGTACAGTAGAGCACATTTTATTTTTCCTGGATCTGATTCTTTTCAAAAATAAAAATTCCAACACCAGTCGTTGAGGAAAGATGGTATCCCATTGAGGTATCAGAATGATACGAATTTTTATCTCTGGCAGTTGCTGTATTGAATACTTACAGAATCCAGTTATACAAATAAAACAAAAGGATTAACCCTACATAACTAAATTAAGAAAATGGATAAAGCTATTTTTGTGTTGTTTGTTTTTATTTTTTCCCAGGACTTTTCAGAAGTAAGGGATGTTTTCTCTGTAGGAGTGCAGTTCTTGGACAGTCAGAAGGGCCCATGGGTAGGAGGTGCCACCTTTGCCCTCAACCAGACTTTCTCAGTTGCCAGGAGTCATTTACAGATTTCAGTATCTTCAAAATACTGCCTTACAAAAAAAAATAACTGCATCAACTTTTAATTTTGAAAATAGTCTAGATGTCAAACAATAGGAACAGCTGATGTTTCTTTCAATGCTGAAATAAAATGCTCGGAGAACTGCAACGATAAACTTTAAAATCTGTTTTGCCACATCTCCTCTGGAAAACTGTAGATTTCAATGGTTCTTCAATACACTAAAAAAACCAACTAATTAAAATGGTAAAAAACCCCCAAACCCTTCCAATCAACTGTAAAGAAAAAGTGTAAAGCTATCTCAGCGCAGCAGTCAGCTTCTCGAGATGGCCACGGAAGGGCGATGAAAGGAGGTCACCTATGGAGCGGCTCTTCCAGCTCACATCTCCAGCAGCTGCACTGGAGGTCACCTATGGAGCGGCTCTTCCAGCTGGCATCTCCAGTGGCTGCATTGGAGGTCACCTATGGAGCGGCTCCTCCAGCTGGCATCTCCAGCGGCTGCACTGGTGCTCACCTTGGCCGGGCTGCAGAGGGGTCGGACCCTGGGACGCTCCCCAGCAGAGCAGCCATTTGCACCTGCGCAGCAGGGCTGTACAGCCTTGCAAAGCACCGCAGCAGGTTTCTGCTCCGGGGACAAAACAATGCTGAACCAGCCCTAGAAGTGCTCGGGTCTGGATTTCCAAGGATCTTTAATTCTGGTTTCCAAGACTGTAAACACGCAGTGATTAACAGTCTGGAAGCACTCACCATTTCCCCCATGGCCTGAGCCTTAACGGCAGTCCTGGGGAGGAAGGATGATGGGTTAAATCCCATCTTTTGTTGAAATCCATGAGAAATTACTTGCCAGCGTGCATTGGAAGCGAACGCTGTGCTTTGGCTCCGCTGACGAGCTCTGCTCTTGGCCCTCGCAGAAGTGAGCGCATCTGCGGCAGTGCAAAACCGCTTTCAAATGCTGCAAAGCGCCCCTTTCAAATGAGCTGAATAGGCACATCACAGAGAGGGAAGGAAGGGAAAATGTGCTAAGATGTGATTGCTAAACAAGAAATCAGCAAGGCCCGTTTGGCACTGCAAACACTTCTCCCTGCGATTTGGCAGGGCTGCCTACATGCTGCACAGGTGCAAATGACTTCTCCAGGGACAAAGCACTGCGAAACTGGGCCTCTTTTCCAGCAAAAGACAAGTAGGGAAATAAAACCTCTGGACCAAACCCTGCTCTCATTAACACTCCTGAATTCTACTGACTGAAAGCAAAACGGTCTCTTAGATTGAGCAAGAAAAAATTTTAATATCTCATTTTCCTGGTTTGACCAGAAGGTACCAGCAGATACAGTCTGCTCCATGCAAAAGGAGACACATTAACTTTCTTGGAGTAGTGAAGGAGGGGTTTGCTCACCATCTTGTTACCAGTGCTCTCTACATACCATTTAACTGTTCCAAACATTACTTGTGGTTTACATATTCTCTCCATCTCCACCTTGGCTTGCAAGCATGCTGCTCACTAGGATATGTAGAGTGTGGTCCTGCTGCATCCCACCCCCTCCCTGGAGGTGGAGATGGAGTCAGTTTTCCAATATCAGGGGTGTCACTGACATCCAGCAGCTCTGGAGCTTCCTTGGCTCCTGTGTTTACGGTGCAGCAACTCCCAGGGCACAGCTCAATCATGGGCGTTACAGCTGCATGGGGCTTTCTCACTGGTCTCATCATACAGCAGAGAATACATTACAAACAAATTCCTCTATTTGCCTTTTGTTTGCATGGAATACAAAAAGAAGCCATGAAGAAAGGTATCATATCATACCAATAGGCATTTTTCTTAGTTATTCATTAAAAATTAAAACTAAAATCTGCTAATAGTAGCCAAATCTAAAAAACAGCAGTTCTTACAGTCTTGCAACTTTTTTGTTTTGCTTTTTACTGAGAGAAACTGTTAAAGCAATTTGGATAAACTAATGTTTATCTAAATGTTCAAAGTGTACAGAGGTCTTTGATATCAGAGCAATCCCTTTGTGGCCCAGCTTTTTGACATACACCCTGCTGGCCTTTACTTGGTATGCTGCAAACACTAGAATATTATACTCAGATACAGAAGAAGTCAGTAAATACATACTTTAATTAAAAGAAGGTCCCTTGCCCACAAGCTCCTGATAAACATCACAGTCTTCCACTCCTCTTCCTTCCACTCTTTTTTATGTTTTATGTTGTGTCAGGAATTTTCTGTATGTTTATTGAGCTACAAACTTGTTGGTTTTCTTCATTGCATAGATAAAATGTATAGAGTTATTTTCATTTGATGCAAGCTTGTTATTACAGAAATATGAGGTTCTTACATAATTTAAAAGAAAATTGTCGATGATCAAGACAAAGAAGACGTGTTACACACTTTATGCAACTTCCACTTTCATCTCAGCTATCTTTGCCTCGGGACTTTCAATTCTTTCAACACTTTTCTCCAAATTATTCAGTTGTTCCCCTTTAATGTCACTCTTCTGTGATGACTTTTTGGGCAAGATGTAATAATGCTGCATACACCCAGCACCAGTGGGTTAAAACTGCACTACAATATGAATATTATTCTACCAGCTTGATGAACTCATTTACAGCTATGGTACAGGTGATAAAATTACAGAGCTGCAAATCCCTTTGGTATTCTAGAGTCCTCTAGCTGATGTCATTTTTCACCAGGAATAATATGTTATTTCTTACTAGAGAGTCAAGAAGTGCAAGGAAAGTGGATAGATATGATTATTAAATGCAGTGTGTGCAAGAGGGGAAAAGATGCTGAAGTCAAATATACACAAAAATTAATAGCTTTCCTGATCGGAGCTCATGTTTCTCATGCTCTTTGGATTACAGTAGGGTTACCCTTCTGGTGTCTGCACCCCAGGGATTCACATCTGTGTAAATGTGGTAATAGAAAAAGGCCCTCATGATGAATTCATGAATTGTTCTCATTGACACTAGTTGATACTTTTACTTGGACAAGTCTCCTTTGCAGGTGCACTGACCACACACTAATTGAAAGGATTATTTTCATAACTTTCTGTGCAGTCTGCAAGGCTTTCTGTGAAAAGCATAATTGTTTCAACCAGCTGCTTGGAGTTGTTTTTATTAATTTCTTTAAATCCAACAATGCTGGATCGGCATATTCGAGACTCTCCTCCAAACTGTGTATGAGCATAAATAAAATTAGTGAATGTGGATCTTGTATAGGAGTGAAATTTGTTTCCAAGTAGAGCATTTCTGTGAGGAGGAAAATTGCTCTTGAAATGCACTTTTTCTCCCAGCCCCTTGCTATTTTTACCCTCATCCCCACAACAAATCTTTAATGTGCAGTATGTCTGCATGGCACCTGTTGGGATTAGCTGGGACCCGAGCAGACACATTACAAGTCCACGCATTTGCACTGCCTGAAACATCTAATCCCGAGTTTATGCCGTGTGAAGATCCAATCTAAAAGGGTTCTTCAAGTAGTGTTATTCTCCTTTCTTGAGTGAAAGCCAAGTGTCTTACCATAAGACTGGCCATAATGTCTGAAAAGCCTTATGGACTCAGTCCTTAATTTATATAGCAAACCAGCAGTATTAAAAAAGAATCCATGGAACAGTTACTTGGATACCACCTTGATACCTACCTGTTCCTTTGCCTGGGGGAAATGCTCAAGGTGTGGAAATTACTCCAGGCAAGCTGAGTTAAACCAGGCTGGGAATAACACACAAGAGAGATAGAGAGCAAGGACGAGAAGGTCTGTGAGATGCACCCACCCCTCAGCCTCTCTTCTCACCTCAACACAGCCCCTCAACATCTCAGGGACAGGAGGGCTTAGCTTGCATGTGAAAATCCTGAGGTGGACCTGCAGCAGCAGAGCAGGATTTACACAGGAAAGGGGATTCCAGTCCTCCCTCCTTCTCCCAAGCCTTTAATGGAGAAGTCAAGGTCTCTGCTGTAGCCTGGGTGCCTGTACACTGCCTGCCTGTCCCAGCCCCTCTCCCACCTCCATTCCTGCTGCCTTCCAGATGGGAGACTATAGCCAAGCCCTTCTCTTGTCTCACTCCTTCCTCCCAGCATTCCACATAACCTGCCCTTGAATGGGACTCCAAATCTCCTCTCAGAGTCCTGCTCACCCTTGAGAATGGGAAAAGCACTCTGAGCCTCTTTCTTCCCTTACATTTTGGGTCTAGCTTGTGTGTGTGACATGCCATGAGACTATGGAAATGCAGCACATGTCATGAGACCTTTGGTGGCTGTGCATCAGCTCAGAGATTGACCTAAAAACCATCAGGAGGGTGACCTCACTGGAGCAAAACCCAGAAAAGGTGCAAAATGGTGCTTTGGTGGATGCAGGATTTGGAATATGATGCAGGAAGTTCTGAGCAGGCAGCACTCAAGATTTTGAATTTTCTTAATGTGAAACATCCATGTAACTGTCAGCCTCCTTGTACTCCCACAAGCTCACTAATAACACCTTTGCTCCTGTGGGAAAGGTGGATTTGTTGGGCAAACTCTGTAACTTTCCTCTGACTGCTGTCTGGGACACAAGAAAACAATCACACATTAAAAACCAGGCAACAAGCCTTGCAAAACCAAGAGGCTGTCTCAGAAATTACTATTAATATGTGAGTAAAAGTAGGGTTACCTAATTTACTTGATTTGGACTCACGGGGTGGGATATATTTCTTACTTCTTCTCTGCACCCATTTAAGATAAAAAGTTTTGTTTTGGAAAAAAATATATGCAGGAATTTAAAAAAAATACAGCAAATATTTTGGGTATTTCCAGAAAAATAGCAAGCATTGGCAATACAGCTGGTCAAAAAAAAATGGAATTACTATTTCTGGACATATTTTAACATGTTCAAACTTGTTTCCATTACAAATCAGAACAAAACTTAAATAGTTTAAATTTCATGGTATTTCATACCAAGAAGGAAAACACCTCTTTTTTCAGACAGTGAAATCAATGTTTTGATAATATTCTCATGTAATTAAGTAAAGCCTTGTGCTAGTGTAGCAGAAGATTTAACTGGGATAAAATTGCTAATGGTCAAAGGAGACAGAGACTGTCTCCCAGAGATGTTTCATCCAGCACTTAAGCAGATGTCAGGGCAGCACCTTTAAGGTTCATTTGTCTCTTTTCTGAATAGGGGATGATCTTCTATGCCATCCTATGTCCCACCTGCCACAGCCTCACCTTCCTCCCTGGCCTGCTTAGATGCTATCCCTTCCCCTGACCTACATGGAAAACTCTTCCCACCCTGTGCTGCAGCTGCGCCTCCATCAGTCCTGGGCACTCATGGGGACTAAGGACACGGCAAACAATCACTCAGGGGTTTGGGCCATCGTGTTAGGACAGTAACATTTGGTTTTGCTGCAGTGCTGGTCTGAGCAAAGTGCTCTTGTGTGGACCTATAGCCCAGGATTTGATGTATGCCAGTCAGGCTTATGACTATTGCCTCTGATGCCATTCTCAAGGCACAGATGAGTCTGATCAGGGGTCCCAGCTACTTTCCTTTGGCCCTGGTGCTTCAATATAATCAGCTTTTCTTCAGGCCATGAACAGCAAACCCTCCACAAAACCCTTTACCACGTTCCCACCTGCTGCTGCTGCTCACTTCCAAGTGTTAGCAGTGACTTGATCTCTGAGGAGCCCAGGTTGCAGCCTGTCTCAGAACAGGCAAAGGTTTTCTTTGGCAAGAAACAAAAAAGCTTTCTGTATGGGCCCCCGCACGGCTCAGCACGGCCAAGGGCTGCATTGTCCTGCAGTGTCTCTTCTGTCTAAACAGGTTTGTAAATCAAATACTGCTTTATTCATGTTTACTCTCACTGTAGCTTCATCATTCCTGAAAATCATACTCAGCTCCACAGTTTGCTGATGAACTTCCCAGAAAAGCTATGTACTGCATTGTAAAAATGCAGTATGTTATTCTACCAAATAATGCAAAGATAAAGCAGGATCTAGTTGGTAAAAAACAGAATCTAGTCAGTAATGACAGCATTCCAAACACCTCCAAGGTACGAAGGGCCCTGTAACATGACTTTCTGGTAACACTGTCATGGGTCTTATTTAGGAAATTGTAGGGGGTGATGATGATTCTCCTCCTAGAGGGCCATCCTGGTACACAGAGAATATGCTCCTGCAAGGACATTTGCCAAAGGATCCTCACTGAAGGGCCTCTCACATCCTCCAGGATGGTTCTGCCTGTGGCCAGAAAGCCAAGTGAGGCATGCAGGATGTATTCCTTGCTAGTTGTCCATGCATACACATCTGTGTAAAACTGCTCATGTACACAAGGGGCTTTCCCACAGCTATTAGGTTTTGTGCCACAGGGTCTTACCTGAAGATTAGCATTTAAATCAATTTTTGTTCATAAAAACACTTATAACATATAAAGCATGCTCTACTTGCCCATTAAGAAATCACTAAAACCACATTACTGTTACTATTTTTTCCTAAATAAAAATAAATTTTCTATCTTACCCTGCTTAGTATTACTAGTAAATAAGGATAGCTAATGAGTGCTTTCCTGATAAGAGGCAGCCTTGTTAAACAGCCACTAAAAACACTCCTATCTAGACCACAGCTGCATCTGCTACAGCGCAGGGTTCTTTTCATCTGCGATCCAAAGCCTGCGTTCCTCGGCGAGACGAGACTCACTCTGCTGTTGGGTGGCACTTTGCCGGCCTAAGAACTGATTTGCCCACATGTTTGTCAAAGGCTGATCCTCAGCAGGTGGCATTTATTTGAAACCGGACGTGGCAGGTGGTTTCAGCCTAGAAACACATTTTTGCACAGATTCCAATTAAGTGTTTATAAGCTATTGGTTATATAAAACTGAAATCGGTGATGTTGGCAAGTTTTCTGTACTTTCTCTGTGTGCTAACAACTCAGCTTAACTTTTGTTTGTTGTTGTGAGGCTTTCAAGTGTGTGTCAAATATTAACATTTTAATTTGCAAGGAAATTAGTAGCTGGAAAACTATAATCCCTTACAAGTATGCACGCACACACACGTGGACACGCTCAGTCCATTAAAATTACTTATGTTATTAAGTTTGCCATAAATCCTCAATGTGGAATGGCACGTGCTGAATCACTGAGGTATTTGACAAAGATCTGTTTAAGGGGTTACTCTGGGGCCCCAAATTCCATTTTTAAAAACAAGGCCCTATTGAACCTAATCAATGGGTTTTCTGTGATTCCACCCCGTTCCTGTGCCCCTACAACTTTCATTAAGAGCTTTGGGCAACTTTAAAGCTTGCTATGTATTATTTTTAGCTGTGGCTGTGAATTGGTGTGGAAGAGCATGAAAACATTCCCATGTAGATCTTTATGCCCCCCTCCTCAGGAGCGGCTGCGAACCTTTCCCTCGCACGTGGGCCGTGGCCGGGATCGGTTTGTGCAGAGGCAGCTGGAGGGGCAGGCACGTTCGGCTGTCGCTGCTGGCAGGCAGGGGACATTCCACTCCAGGTTTACACAGGGAAGCTCAGGGACCCGGGCTGGTGCTGCCAAAGCATCTCAGGACAGCAGCAATGGTTTTGGCAGGCAGGAGCCCCAGCCCTGAGGGTACAACGTGGCCACTCAAGGCCAGGCTGCAGACAACAGCCTTCAGCAGCTGTGAGGCTGGCGGGAGCAGGTTCAGCTCTTGGGCTGAGCAGGCCAAGAGGCTCCTTTTGTTTGTTTACTTTTTAATCAGGGGTTTCTGTACTACATGTAAAGGAAGTAAAGGGACGAGTGGGTTTGCCGAGTTGGGTTTTTTTTCAGGTTAAATTATGATGTCCATTCCTTTTTTAAAATTTTTTCCTGGTATTCTTTGAATGAGGAATGGGGCCATCCCGCCAGGACAAAGAGACTTGGCCAGCATGCCAAAACTGCAATTACAGCTAAATGAAAAAAGTAAGAATGAAATGTATTTTATTCATTTCAGCTGTTATGTCTTAATGCAAAGAAATCACTTTGCACAGTCCTGTAACTGACACCAATTTCTAATCTCCAATACTATTAACTTCTAAATCTCTGTTATAAAGAATATTGGCAGAATACCAGAGACTAGTGCAGCTAAATAAACTTAGTTGGACCTGGTGTTTTATTTTCTTTTTTTCTGAAATGCTGAAAAAATCATTAAACTATTTTGTTAATTGCTGATAACATTTTGATTAGTTGGATTTCCTCTTTTGGCTGCAATAGACACATTCCTGGAGCATGACATGACTTTGCCTTTGGGACAAACAAAAAAAAAAAAGGAAAGAAAGAGAGGCCATTTTTTGAAATGCCAAAATGTATTGTTATAGGATTAGAGATGGGATAGCTCCAGGATTATGCTGTATTGCTAACTCAATTTAAGAGGCCTCTGAATTGAAACTAAATATTGAATAGCTGTAGGGAAAGGGCATTGTTAAGGAGTAATATCTGTGTGAAAACTTGATTGTTTCATCTCAGCTGGATTGAAACAGTTTTCTGACAATTCAGAGACCATCTCATACAAGCTAGAAAACCTTTAAACATTTATTTTTCCCTACTTCACTAGAATGGCACTGGAAAACCAATCCAAGTCTCAGATGTGAACAAATAAATATTAACTAAAAACAACCTTGACAGAAATGTTTCTACAAGTCAGTGATGGGCTTTGAGCAACATTCCTGCCTTGACATCATCATTCCAAGGGAATCTGCAAAACTGTCTTCCACTAACCTTGAGTTCAGTGATGTTCTCCAATGCAGCATCACTTCTACGCTACAAGATTTAACTGGGAGCTTAAACAGATAGCATTGAGCTGTGCCAAGTGGGACAGTGGAAGTAATTACCAGATTTAGATATTCTGGCATTGTGGACACAATTTCCTAAGCACAGGAAATGAATTATAGCAGAATATCCTTAGACTCAAAAATTATTGGCAGGGAGGAAGGGAAGAACAATGCAGCCTTGGTTACATGCTGACGAGCTTTGGCTGATTTGCTGTGTTACCATTTTAGTCTGTGTGTGGCTATTTAATTTTTTTTCCTCAAGAGAGCTGAAGTTCTAACACCATCTAAGTCAGAGCTTGGAGAGCTTTTGTCATTTTGTGTCCAAAGAACAGTTGGGTTCACAGAGGACTGAACAAAGGGAGAATATCAAGAAAATATGGGTTACTCTTACTGGAGCATAGGATCTTCCACAAATAAGAGCTTCTTGTGATATTAAAATGGGTTATAAAATCCCCTTCTTCTGTTTCTGACTTTGCAGCCTGGCTGTACCTGTGCCCCAATGTTTTTTAATAAATTCAGTGTTCATGAAAAACTCTTGACTCTGAAGCCATAGAGAAAAAGATCTGGATTTACCTCACCTAATTTGAGACATTTGCACGAGATCCATTGGCACGGAGTGTGACACCAAAGGCTCCTCCCTGCAGACAGACCAGCACACCCTTTCCTTACATGGGCTGAGTTGCCCTCTAACAGATCATCCATTTAGCAAGCAAGTCTCCTACCAGGCTTATTACTTAGGTCCCAAAGCCAAGACCTTAAAATGGCTGCAGAGAACATGGTCCTGGGCCATTGGACAGAGCAGACAGACAGAGGAGCACGTGCCAAGGGGCCCAATGGCTATTTGCACCGTGGCTGTCGAGGCTACCAGCAGGGCTAGCAGTGTTGGTCAACCACTGCAGAGCTGTGACATGCTCAGAAAGGAGATAAGATTGCATCCCCTTTACCAGATGTCACAAATGGATCTCAGATGGTAATTTTCTACTGTACGTACTGGCATCTTAAGCAAAATATGATCCAAAAGAACAGGCTCTGTGTGCCATTATCAATCCCCTAAGCCTGTTGTCTTACCAGCTGTGACATCATTAGCTGCACATCTGTCTCTAAACCAAAGGTGGTTTTCTAGCCTAACTCTTA
This sequence comes from Notiomystis cincta, assembly GCA_013398075.1. Lineage (NCBI taxonomy): Eukaryota > Metazoa > Chordata > Aves > Passeriformes > Notiomystidae > Notiomystis > Notiomystis cincta. Next base: position 4,523 of record VZRX01015772.1, on the reverse strand, counting down.
TCCCACGTCCACTCTGAATAAGCTCTGAATAAAAGACACTTGTTAAAGTTCAGCTGTAGCAGGAGTTACATCAAGGGATGGCAGATGGGCAGGCCCAAGCCTCTATCACTGAATACCAAGATATATGGCCTATTGTCTCCTTATGGCTCATGTGATACCCTTGATAAGAAGAATGTAAGTGTCTGGCAGCCATACAGAGTGAAATCTACACCCAAGGAATGCATATAAGTCAACTCCTACTTAAGCCTTAAATGATGGGTATATGTATAATTGTAGTCAGTGAAGTAGCACCAAGAAAATGTGAGGTTTTCCAGTTCAGTGGCCTAAACCGATGGGAGAAGAGCAAGTTGTAATTGATCTGAAAAAATATTTGAAGGAAGGTTAAATCAACTAGAAATATTTTTTTTGTGGCATTTTAATAAAAATTAAAAATAAGATTCCAAAAAAATGAAAAAGAGGAAAAGATGGCTCATACTGTGTGTTAGCTTACCAGTTTATTATGAGACCAATAACCACACACTTTCCCCCCCACTAGTTCTAAGCAACATAAATTTCATGTTCCTGATTGTAGGGCTCAGAAGTACTGGTGTGTCTACACCTCCATACACCTCATTGAAAATTTGCAAAAACAAAAAAAAAAAAACAAGCCAAATCCCACAGAAAAAGCCTAGTTGAGATTGAGCTACATGGCATGACAGCAAATAGAAGAAAGAAAAAAATTTATCTCTATTGGCACCATATTTGTAGGAGGAAAGGTCTCTATCAGTCAGACACTGCACAGTGCTGGAGTCTCCTGCATCCTCATGCTCCTTTTTATAAGGAGAGGGAGTCAATGAGAGCCAAATCCTGACACAGCACTGGCCTTTGCTCCTTAGTGACAAGGCCTTTTAGGAATGATTCAACTTAAACATATAAGAAAAGAAGTGGGAGTGACCCTATGTTCCCTAGCAGAGTGAGTTCTGGACATGTCTGGGTGATACCTGCAGACTCACTGGCGGGGTCCAGTGCACCAAAAGTCAGTGTATTCTCCTATTTATGTATTTGCTTTGCAAGAAACAGTGGGGACCATGCTGTTAACTGAAAAAGCACAGGCTGGCTACTGTTTGTGTGGCCTCATCCCACCCCTGTTCCAGAGAACAAATATGGAATTTTTACTCTTTAACAGAGTCAGGAGTACTCTATAATCCAAGCAACTTCATAATGAACAAGCTCTCATTTAGTGTGAGGCCTCATTCATTGCACGCCGTTCTTGCAGCATACTGTTAAAACAGCCACGATGTTGCCCTGACTCTGTTTTGGTTTTGGACTAAATACAGTACAGTAAGTCAAACATTATTGGTCACAATGGTAATGCGGAGTGTATATAATGTGCTTTTATTGCTGCAAGGCATAGCTGAAATATTTACACAGAATACATGAAATAACAGCAAGATTCATGTTCTGTTCCTTATTTGTAAGGTATTTTATTAAAAAGAATCTGAAGTTCATAAATAAAATAGTAATATCACATATTTCCAGATACTAGTTCCAGCTTGTTGATTTTAATAGACAAGTATAACACTTCAAATGTGGAAACACAGTGGGTAATATTTATATGAAATCTCCAAGAACCGTGGTATTTTGCTCATGTGGAATATCATGGCATTTTGCCTGGATCAAGTAACCAGCAGATTAGCACATTAACACTTTTAAGAAACATGCGTGTAATCCACTCTGAATGTGGTCTTTGACTCCTGGTAGGAATACCTAATGATTTTCAAATTGACACGTTACTTTATAAAGCAAGTCAAATAAACAGGAATTGCAGAGCAGCTTTGGTTGGGGTGGATGGCATAAGCACACACATGTTATCAACAGAGGAGACAGGATCAACTCTACAGCCACGGAAGGATTTGCAGATTCTGCAGAGATGCAGGAGAAACTTCCTCTCTTTTTAAAGCTTTTTGACTTTATTGCTCTCTGTGAGTGGGTAAGTGGATATAAACTGCTCCTGCTCGCTCAAGGTCAGTCACCAGTTCGAGGTGACAGGGTAACAACAGACCTCTAAGACTGACCAAAGCCAGTAAGGCCTGCAAAAACCATCACCATTGCCAGTTATGAAGGTCCCACTCCAGACTGCAGCTAGAGGAGGATCTCCACAAGACACACAGCCATGTTCAGGCTGCCACAGGCTCCATCCTAACCAGGAATTAAGAAGGAGAAAAACAAGAGGCACAAGGGTTGTCAGCCCTCTGTTACTCAGCCAAGGATGTGTGCCTTCAAAGATGTACTCCAACATGGACTCTTCACGTGGTTTTGGTCACACTGCCAGTTCCCTGCACTGCTTTTGCCACTTCCCACAGAGAAAAAATCCATCCTTCCCTTCATGAGAGCTGCTGCTGACTGCGGTGGTGTGCGCGTGGTGATGACTGCTCCACATGTGCACAGTTCTGGTTGTGTGGAATGCACATGAATCTCAGTGGTAGGGTAGCTCAGGGCTCTGGCTAATTTCAACAGCCATATAGAAGGAAAAAACCCTTTTATTTCCAGGGTGCTTTCAGTGTGCTGTAGCAACTGAGTTTAACTTCTGCAGCAGGAGACAGCAGGGAAAACCCAACAGTCCCCCTCCCACAAAAGAAGCAGCAGAGTCCAGGCTGCATGCCAAGGAATCCTATCACTAGCCTTATAAAAAACTCACCAGGGCCACCTCAAAAACAATAGTGAAGTCACGCTTGGCTGCAGTTGGTTATGGTTTGAGAGGGAGACCACGAGCAGGTCTCCCAGAACTCTTGTGGCTGGCTACATTTCCTGCTAATTCAATTCATCACACTTGTTCTCTCCTTCCTGGAGACAACTTTTATAACCCTATTAATGTACTTAGAGAGTGCCCCTGCTTTTCTTAAGACCTGATATAGCTGCTCCAGGTCATAGCAATTAAGGCTGTTCTTTGGAAGAGACTCCACAGAAGTTAATGGTATAAATCAAGAGATTGTTCACAAAGGAAAAGTTTAGGATCTCACCCTTCATCCTGCTGAGGGCCGATGCTCTCCTTGCTTCTGCACTAGAGAATCAGGAATCAGCACAGAGTGTCTGGCTATCCAAATAGAAGGTACAATATCCTTGCTAGACCATGCATCCAAGATTTTAAAAATAACCTATGGTTTCAACTTCGGTTAAAATAACCTGGCTAAGAAAGTCCAAACATGGATATTTGCAGAATGAAAGAATTTTGGAAAAGGAAATTCTGGGATTTGAAAAAGAGAGAGAGACTTGTTGTAATGGAAAGTCAAACTATCTTTTAAAGCTAAAAGGCAAATCAAAAACTGCTCCCCCCCGCTTTTGTTGCCAGTCTGGACACAGAAAGGATTTTTCCTCTGCATTGAAGTAATCTGTTGAAAAAAAATAGTGGGAAATACTAAAATCTTAATCATGAAGAGCCTATTTGGAAGGCTCATTTAGAAAGCAGCTCAGATGTCAATGAGCAACAATTGCTGTGAACCAAGTACATACTGAGTACACTATTAACATCTTGTCAAAACTCTTGGGTATATAATGCCAGCAAAGGAGAAACAGCTCTGAGTAAAGCTCCAAAGTCAGGACAGGATGAAGTTTGGTGTACTATTAAAAACCCAAATCAACCTCCCCCTACTTAAGCTCACACAAAAGCCCAGATTTTTGGAACATCACGCTGGAGTCAGGCCTTTCCCTCCCCACTGACAGCCAAAGCTATTTTTGAATTTGGGTTAGATTTAGTGACTAGGCTCCAGCCAAAAAATTTAGGGGGGTGTGGGGAAATCACTGGAAAAAGTCATAAGAGTTTTCCTATTTCAGAAACAAAAGGTTTCCATTTTTTGGGCTGGGTTCATAAGAGGATTTGGGAGCTGACCACTTTCAGATGTGCATGCTGCAGAGGGGGATTACTCGTCTGCAGCTCCCAGCTCTGGCACCTGGAGAATGGGGATCAGAGCAATGCTTGCCATCCCTGTGCTTTTATATCTGCACCCTCCACAGAGGCAGCCAGATCTGTATGGAAGTGTTTGAGTAGGCAATTCAGAGCAGCACACTGAAACTGGTTATGCTTGGGCCTTGTTTAGAATAGCAGAGCTGCCTTCACGAGTCCTTTCTCAATTCAGTTAAAAATTGGCTTCTAAACTAAATATGGCCAATTTTTTGGGTAACAAAAGATGTGGGAGGGACAAGGATGTGCTTTGCTGGGGTGCATGGGGATCCCCACCTCTGAGGCCAGAAAGGACATAGTTTGATCTCGCCAAAAGTTCTGCATTTTTTAATCCATACTTTCAGAGTAAAGTAAGTACTTCTGCAGAGTGCCCTGTGGAGGCTTTCACCTTTTCACTCCCTCCAGAGATTTCTTTTTAAGTTCTTTCATTCAGAAAATGTGGATATTTGGGCTTGCTCAGTCAAAGGGCAAGCAAGTGAGGCAGCCACTAGAAGAACCTTCACATAAAGCTGCCTTTTATCCATACACTTAAACAGTCTTCACCACACAGCAACTGAGACTCTTGTCCAAAGGCCCATAGCCAGTT